>PVJS01022666.1:0-30324 GCA_004027185.1 Glis glis
GAGGGAGGGAGGGAGGGAGGGAGAAGCAACAAATAAGGACTTCTGTTGGAGGTAAAAGGTTAGTGGTTACAAATTCTAAATAGCGCCATGTGAGGAAGCCTAGCTTAGAGGATACCATTTGTGCAAAGATATAGAGGAAATGAGGGAGGGATCCAGCATGTCACCCGGGGGGCTGAGCCCTCCAGGCAAAAGGAAAGCGACTGGAAAGATCCCGAGGTAGGGCTGCACCTGGTGTGTTCAGGGAACTGCAACAGGTTTTTCTTTCTTGTCTTTGATATCAGGCTCTGGGAAGGCATGTGTCCATGCAAACACTCTTCAGCCTACCTCTGAGGCCTGCCTTGCTAGCCTACTTGCAAGTGAAAGAATCATGCCCTAGGATTTATTCTTTACCCAGAGGGGAGAGTTTTCATGGTGATATAAAATTTTAAACTAATGAGGAAAATAAATATACAATGCAAGACAATTTTGTGATATATTTTTAATGTGATTGCATTTGGAGATTTCTTATAGGCCCTGAGTTATTTTAGAAGAGTTTACTTAAGTTCATAGTGATTAATAAGAAGTTATTTATGAGAATATTTGGCAGCCTGTTAAGCCACCTACAAATACAAGGGATTTATTTTATTATTAAAGCAATGAACTTTAAAAAATCACCCCCACTATTTTACACAAAATTATTTATAATAAGAAGCACTGAAAACAACCTTGATGGATCAATTATGATTTTCTAACCCAATGGGAGAGGGTATGCCCTTTAGAAAAAAAATGATCTTTACATTGAACTCTAATAGCATAAGAATCTGCTTATGGTATAAAGTTAATGGAAATAAAACCAGAATGCAAAATTGTGGATAAATATGATCTAGAACAGACAAAAAGTAAAATGTCTCTGGGTTTGGGAGTTGGATTCTAGTGCATTATTTTACATCTTATCAGTTCCTTAAAGGTTGTAGCAATAAGACATTCAATAAAGGTACTAATCTCACCTTCTGCTACTTGGATGGTCTTAGTAACATTTCACAATTGTTGACTTAGCCACATATTAAGAATTCTTTTCTCTGAGCCTTTGTCAACAAGGTATGACATCAATGATATCTTAGCAAACAAGGAAGCCAATAATCAGTTGTCATGATTAAAAAGCTGAAGCTCACGACCATAAAAGAACCTTCATGTTGTAACCTAAAGAATCTTTCAATGTACATATTTCAATATCAACATGTGTTTAGAAGGTTTGTTTTGAGAGATTTGTGTCTTAAATGGCCAGCCGGCTTTCTGACCTCACTTTTCTGGCCTTTACAAAGCTGCAGAAGAGGATAAACTTTAAAATGAGGTACACATATCTCCCTGATTATGTTTGCTATTGCAACATGACTAGAGAAAAAATTGGGGGAGGTATATTGTAATAGACCAGCTAGCTATGTACTTGAATTATAAGATTTGTAATAAGAAAATATGCCCTGAACTAAGCTGAGTAAGCCAATTCCTTGCATCTCCAAAGAAAGATGGCACCTAAGGCCATCTTTCTAATTTCTGCTGACTATCTGAGTGAGAGAAGACTGGAGGTTACATACAAGTCTTGAGTGACTGACAATTCTTCAACTGATTTGGCTCCAACCTCCACCTGACCTTTATCGTGAACATTCACTGAAAACATTATCTCGAGATCAGAATGCCCCATCACTACTTTCCAAGCTCTCTGTTTCCATCTTGTGTTTCCAGAGAACAGAAAGCATTAACAGGGAAATACAGACAGAGCATTCACCTTTCCTCATTTCCCGCATGCTCTAACCTCTTTGCTATTGTTTCTTTTGCTTTTGGGGGAGCCTCTGAGCTGCAGTCTTCTGAAGCCATTGCTTCCAAATGCTTAGTAAGTCGGCCTTTGTTCTACCTCTAATTCACATTCTAGAATGTTCTTGGGACAGAGTGGCTCCCCAGCTGCATTGTTAGCAACAATTTCCCCTTTGCCAGCTTGTCATTTTTTACCATTTTCTGGAGTAATGACAGATGTATGCGAGTCTCCCCCACCAGAAATAGAAGTTACAATATCAGTAACCCAGCCAAGACCAAGCAATAGACAGTCATTTATATGTCTTTAACAGTATTCGCCGCATGCCTTCAAAAAAAAATCTACTATTGAGTTCTTATCTGGCAAACTACAGAAATAGGAGTTTTGTTTCCTGTTATTGCAGTACTCGTGGAGTTGGAGAAATGCTCTCGATTTCCTTTCATAAAGTTTTCTTTCTGAAACAATCAGGATTGTAGTAAACACTGACCCCAACAAAAAGGGTTCATTTTATGAATTTCCAGTAATGCCCGTGCTCCAAGCCTTGTTTTTGTCACGAAAGATGAAAGTTTAATTATGAATGTCACAGAGACATTTCATTTGTTTCGATTGCTGATACCCCTAAGATTTCCCATAGAATGTCCCAGAAGAAATAGGTGGGCAGAGCCTCAGTTTCTGACCCCACTTCCCCCAGGGTGAAATGAATCAGTTTAGAAATGGGATAAGTAAAGTTGATTACAGTGCGAAGTTAATCCCGAGGTGCAAATTTCAACACTCTTAAAGCACTAAAGAATTTCAGTTTTCCCCTATTGTTTTTATTCCCGTTGGGAATTCCATCCCCTGGATCACTGTATGTTTCCCTCAGACCTCAGTCTAAGCTTCCTCGTTTAGCCTCTTAAAATTCTACAATCATTACATATCACTCCTAATCCAAGGCTCCAGTCACCTCTTTGGTTTTAGGCCTAATTTGTCCTTAGAGTCTCGTAGTAGATTTACCCGGGCTTCGTGATTCTTCTAGTTTTTGAGTCTGTTAAGTAGCCACAAAGTTTGAACCCTCCTCTTGATTGACACAGTGCATATTGAACTTCATCGATCTGAATTGCCATTCTTCCTCTGCCTGTGTGTAAAATCGAGATTTTTTTAAAATATGCTTTTATCGGTGCAATGTAATTATGCATCATAGTGAGATTCAAGCGACAAAAACACACATGCACACAGCACTTGGTATATTTCTCTTTGTATACCTGGAGGAAGGGAACATTGATATTATTTATTTTTTTTTATGAGCACTGTGTGTGTGTGTGTGTGTGTGTGTGTGTGTGTGTGTGTGTGTTGTGCTGGGAATGGAACCCAGAGGCGTTCTATCTTGGAGCTACACCCCAAGCCCTATTTTATTTTTTTAGGTTGAAACAGAATCTCGCTAAGTTGCTGAAGACCTCATTAAATTGCTGAGGCTGGCTTCAAACCCATGATCCTCCTGTCTCAGCCTCCCAAGTACTGGGATTACAAGCATATACCACCATGCCCAGCTTTTATTAGCACTTTGACAAAGCTCTGCCAACTCTGCATTTAGCTTCTTTCCCATCTCCTAAGAGCCAGCTTTTGTCTTTCTCTATGATTTCGCCAAAATTTCTTTTTCTTATTAAATTCCTTACATTTTCACATTCTCATCAATGTGCCCTCATCTGAGTACAGACCATGTCTTCTCTAACACTGTGGTTGATGCACATCAGCAGGACAGCTCAATGGACAGCAAAACATTGGAGACAACAGCCATTTTACTGAGGAAAAATATCCTACCCTTTTCTTCCCTTCAGTTCTCACATTTGGACTATAAAACATGATTGCTTCCTGAGCTCTGTGGTACACACCTGTAACCCCAGTACTTGGGAGGCTGAGACAGGAGGATCGCAGGTTCAAAGCTAGCCTCAGCAACATAGCGAGGCCCTCAGCAACTTAGTGAGACCCTGTTTCAAAAATTTAAAAAAAACAATAATTAAAATAAGGGTTTGGGGTGTATCTCCAAGGTAGAATGCCTATGGATTCAATCTATGACTTCTGCTGCTAATATTCTAATTTTCATATCAGAATTCACTTGGCCTGTCCACTGGTCTGAAATTCTGAGTCTGTCTTGCTCCTGCTGCAGCTCCAACCTGGAGCAGGAACTCAGGCCTTCATTTCCAGGAATTCGGGCCCTCCATGGGGCACAACCCCGTTTTGAGAAATCAGCTCATTAACTCAGTGTTTCTGGAGTATGGTCATACTTAGACCTCATGGGGCCCTTCTTGGTTGGACACTGCCAACCAAGCTGTGGCTTTGGGTCCTCTTCATTCCTGCAAGCCCAGACATGAACACCTTGATGGCCAGGCTGGGATTCCATCCCTGACACCATTCTCTTTTGATGAAGTGTTCTGCTTGCTGATCTGGACTCCTTCCCATCGCCTATGGCCCACTCTGCCCACCAGCCACTTAGCATCATCCAAGGATGTTTATTCTCCAACATCTGACCCTTTTCTCTCCTCCTGTCTGAATGCTAGCTGAGTCCCGATTCATAAGCGTCCTGGCTTGATAATGTGATATACTTGCAGAGTGTGACATTAGTTGAATTACCTCACCCCTTGAGCCTCAGTTTTCCCTCCTAGGAAAGGGCTCTATCAGTAGTAATTCTGATAAGTAAATTCTACTAGAATACATGGTCAAGTTTTCATATATAGAAGAATTAATTACTTATCTCCAGGGCATGGTGACATAAAATTCTCCCACTGATAAACCCTGGCCCTCAAACATCAGCAAAATGCAATGAAATTGCTTGAAATTATGTGTTTCCAAAATCCAATTCATGGCTGCAGTTTCCAATTCGCATGAAGACTTATGCAGACCTCACTTGGGACCCTCTACTTCTCGGAGCAATGAGAAGCTTCTGTTCTCCCACTAATGTCCCTGTGAGACTGCTCCACATATGCAGTGCTGATGTTTTTCTGTATACCTCCTTTCAGAACTGATTTTCAGTCAGACCTTTCAGTCCAAGTGATTCGGAGGATCCCCAAGTCCTCATCAGTGTCCACCCCCCTATACACACACACACACACACACACACACACACACACACACACCATAGGAATAGACACTTGACTCAAATTTGGCCACTCATCTTGCTGACCACAAACACTGCTTTAGGGATGGGTTTATGATTCAGCCCAGGGTATTCAGAGTCCCCTCTTGACCCTTGCCAGAGCTATTGGAAGAGATGATACCTCTTTCTCTAGATCACAAGTTTGAAGATCTACAAAGGCTCAAGGTTGCCTGTCCCTGAACATAATAGTAGAATAGGTATATACACTGCTGAGGAAAGTCTTCACATCTCAGGATCCAATCATTGATAGACTTCCAGAAATTCTTTTGTTCCTTTGGCTTAAGCTAGATTGAATTAGGTTTCTATCACCTGTAACTGAAAATCTTGAGGAACGTATAATATTTGGTTTGAGAGACTCTTTCCTTAGGAAGGCTTGCCTGGGAACATTCCAGGTGAGCTTGTTTTCATCTGCATCTTTTGCATACTGGCCCTCTGAAGCCCCAATCAGGTGAGAGACTAGGGAGCAGACATGGAGAAACAGGTCTCTTTCCAGGGACCCTTTCCGTCTGCATTGGTGTCTGGTTTAAGAAAGAAGGAAGGTTTCTTAGGCCAGTATCTCAGAGGATGTGCTGAAACTTGGCGCTGTGTAAATCTCATGACAAAGACTAGAAATGGATTGTTACTGTTTTCTTCTGCTCCTCCGGAATTATTTATATTTCACTAGGAGCTGACAGCAGGGCTATTCTCTTCTCTCCATGAGCCAAATCCTCAACTGAAATGTGCCAAGCTGGCTCATTGGTAATTTCCCTCAGAAGGCCAAGGAGCCATCATATGAGACAAGATCCTGTTTTCATAGAGTTGAAGGTTGAAGTGATTCTTTTCCCACTGACAGTTGTCTTTCAGTAAGCAGAAAGGAGAACCCCAGAGCACAGGTGACTTAATTGCTGGGGAGCTGGAAAACACAGTCTCTGCCCAATTATAAGCCTTCTAGAGACTCTCCATTGCCTGTTTCATCCCCGGAAAAGACGCATCTTAACCACAATAAAGTTTATTTCCACATTACACATTTCTTGAGTGTTTTATCCAAGATAAAAAAAAAATGAAAACAAACACAGATAACCCTGAAAGAAAAGATGAACCATTGGGCCTGATAATTAGGATGTGTTGTCTTGGTGTCAACTTGCAACATGTGGTAATTTTCAGTGATTGACAGATGAAATTACTAACTTAGGGGGAGAAAGAAAGTTGTTGATTCATGGTAGCAATAAGTAGAAACTTGTTTACTGATGGTTTTTAATAGAGTACTGGCTGTTTTATGAATGAGAAAAAGTCTACTTGGATAGGAAAGCAACTCTGATCCTGAAATCTAATGTGTAAAAACAAACACAAAACTAAACTTTATAATAAAAATTATAAGTGTCCCTCCAAAGAAAATTAGCATTCTACTCATTCCCACAAGAAAAATTTTGCTTGTATCTACAATTACTTAAGAACCAGCCAACAATGTAATGATGAGAAAAAGCTAGAGAAGAATAGAAAAATAGTGAGGGAAAGCTGTAGAACTCTTACTAGTATTGAAAAGACACAACATTATTAAATTAATGTTAGAAAATGGGTTATTTAAAATTTACAATCATGAAAGCATAATCTTCAAAATATCAACCTACTTCACTCTGCTGCTAACAATGCTTAATGTATATATCCACAATAGTAATGAGCTGGAAGTAATAATAATATATCTGGATTGGTTTGGATTCAGGTCTGTTTTTCATTGGATACCCCAGGACTACCTCTCACCTGTACTGCATCTTAAGTAATTACGACCAAGACTGACCTCTTACTCCTGGGCCTTGAAAAGCCAAACTTCCATAGTGAAAGTCTGACTTATTATATACATATCTTTGTTTTACAGGCTTCAACTTCAACACTATAGACAATATCTTGTACTTATCTCTTTTACCAATCTTTCTTCTAGACCAGTTTTTATGAAGCTTGAATACAATGAACAGTTTGCCTTCTGCTACAATTCCTAAGAAGCAGAGGGGTGATGACAGGATTGTATCTTCTCATCAACAAACTACCACCCAGAGGAGGAACATGGTGAATTCAGAGACTGTGGTTCTCTGGTCATTATTGGCCCCACAATGCATTTATTAAAATTCAGGGAATTGGTAACCATTCCTCTCCCCAGCATTCATCCCTTACTGCAAAACAAAGTTAGTATTCAAGCTAAGAATCTGTACAGACAAATATTAATGCATAGTACTGGGATGGGCATAAAGAAGTCTCTCTCTTTAATCTCTCGAAGGAGTGTGGTATGTCTTCCCATTTGTCTAATTGTTCTCTCCCTTTGCCAAAGAATTCCCAATGTCTGTACAAGGTCTAGAAACATTTTTCTTCAACTCTAAATAATACTATGTGTCTGAATTGTCAAAGGGAGCTGCCTTGATTGCCCTTTATAGGCCAGCATTACACCTCTGATTATAAGAACATGTTCATGTAAACCAAACCCAGGATTGCACAATTAGAGAAAAATGAAAGGAGAATCTAAAAGACTTCAAGTTTCTCCTAGGATGATGGGCAGCTTTGGCAGGGGCATTGGTACTTATATGGCAGAAAAAAAATGTCTTTACCGTTATTTTGGGTTTTCATAGTATTACACTGCTGGGTAAGAGAATCTGCATGTTGCCTGTGGCTATATGGGATATAGGAAAATACATTTATTTCACTCAGTCTCACAAAGTAAATTTGCCCTCAGCTAAGCCCGTTTTTAGACTCTTCATGTTCTTCTTACCTGCTCTAAGAAGGTAATGGGCCCCTTTAGGCCTGGGGTATGTAGTGGAATTTGACAAAGAAAAAAGCTGATATCATTATGTCTGATGATCAAACTCAAAGTAAATGAAACTTTGCAAGTAAATGGACAGTAAACTCAGGTCTTTAAAAAAAAGCAGGTTTTCTGACTGCTCTGCCCAGTTTTCATAGTCATGTGAGTGCACAAAGAACCAACTGCCTGTTCTATGGAATATTTCCAGTTATGAGAATTGATCATGCATCACAGTCAGGTCTAATTTTGTTGCCTGTCCTAAGAGACAAGGTCCTCTGCCTCCTTCATAATAAATTTTGAAAAATAAATAACCACAGTAATATCTCAACAGACTCCACACATTTATTTTACTCTGCAGGAATGTGAAATAATTGGGCAATACATCGCAGGGGAAAAAAACCCAAGAGAACAGTTTGTTGCTTTTAATAAACTGACTTTGGCTCTACTTGGTGAAAACATGATTATTGACAGATATCTTGTTCATGAGCACAAACCTTAAATTTGATCGGGGGAAATAAAAAAATACTCAAAGCCTTAGATGATGAAACAGCTCTTACTGGCTCAGGGCAATTGCTTCAAAGAAAAAGTACAAAGGTTTGAACTTCTCACCCACGTGTTATTAGGGGAAAGGGAAGCGTTTTATAGAGATAAGCTGCCCTTTTGAATATTAAGGAATTTAAAAGCAAAAATATCAGTATTAAAATAATTACATATTCCCTTGTGGTTTAAGGAAATAAAAATTTATTGTGCCAATACCAACCATCCAAATGAATTAAATACAGGATGGGAAAACATCTCTCTGTTCTCCTT
This sequence comes from Glis glis, assembly GCA_004027185.1. Classification (NCBI taxonomy): domain Eukaryota; kingdom Metazoa; phylum Chordata; class Mammalia; order Rodentia; family Gliridae; genus Glis; species Glis glis. The sequence continues at coordinate 8,491 of PVJS01022666.1, forward strand.
GAAAGTTAAGAATATTTTCTTTAAAATGTAATTTACATTTTAAGATGAGTGAGACGAAGTAAGGAAATGTTAAGGGGCAACTTGTGAAAAAATTATCACTGAATGTCTAATTTATAAGTGACTCACCATGATGGAAGTTAATTACTATTATTAATTATAATTATTATTTTAAGTCTATGTTTTGAGGAGCTTCCAGAGCTTTCCAATGCTGACAGCACCTGTCAGAGGGAGGTAAAGGGGAAGAACAAAGACAAACTTTTTGTCTCCAAGACAAAAAGTGCTCCTGTTGCTTCTGGAAAGTCACAAAGTCACAGAGAGGACTGGAAGTGTACCCACGACTTCACTTCATGAACATACACTTCAGCAGGAAATGTTGACTTAGTCACAGAAGAGAGATGATGTCAGCAATGAGAGCAGGGAATCTGACAGACACCAGACCCATTACCCAGAATGTGGGTTTCTGCCAAAAATACCAGCTTGCAGGCTGCATATCTAGAAGAGAGCCCTATCCATGGGTGACATCCGACACCATGACTAACCTGGAGAACTTAACTGCCACTTTAAGAAAAAGAGCCCCAAAACTCAAGTAGGATTCTGTAAGTAGAGAAGAAGCTTCCTGGTTTCAGGCCAAATCCATAAAACACACAGGAGGTCAGAGTATGCCTTTATCTCAGGATGTCACTGATCATTACTATCATGATGACTATCCATCAAAATCATAATGATTAGTGATCATTATTAATCAACTGATCTTCACTGCTGTCCCAGCACAGCATCAGCCACTACTTTTATCTGAAACTCTGTACTTCCTTGAGAGCTCGTTTGGAGGTTCTAGCAGGGGAGCGCAGCTACTTGTATACCCTTGACAGAAGACTGGTCCTCCTCTATTCTTACTTCCAACAAAATTCTCATATCAAAAGGCCACTGTCATCCAAGTATGCACATGCCTATAATCCTAGTACTTGGGAGGCTGGGACAGGAGGATCACAGGTTCATGGCCAGCCTCAGGAACTTAGCAAGGCCCTTTGCAACTTAATGAGACCCTGTTTCAAAAAAAAAAAAAAATAGAGCTGGGAGTGTAGCTCAAAGGTAGAATTCCCCTGCATTCAATCTCTACACACACACACACACACACACACACACACACACACATTGTCACTTGAAGCATTTCATAGTTTATGAAGCACTTTTACCAAAATAAATTTGCTTCTTTATCAACTTTCCATAAAAATGAAATGACATGAAGCTAGAGGAAAAAATAGGCCAAACCTAAGGCATGCCTGAGTCATTGGCTCTTTTGCCTCAGTATAGGAAATAGATTAAAAAATGTCACAGAGTCCAGGTTTACAGCAGGAAAATTATTACATCCTAAGAAAAACAACAGTAATAACAATTTAGTCCTGAGACCTTAGAAAGAAATTTCTTACAAGACTCAGAGCAACTCACTCAGAGGTGGAAAATGTTGCTCAGATGTCTGTGTAGTTTTCCTAAGATCTTAGTTCTAAAAAATGACAAAGCCCTGATAGTGAATTGGGTCTCTGTATCTAATTACTTCTCTCCACTGCATAGACTATTATAAACTCTTAGAGAAGAGGAATTAATCATAATTCTTGTCTGGCTATGAAAAGCTGAGGAGATATTGCCTAGTTGATGTACTTCTTTTTAAGCATGTATTTATTTTTCATGATGATTTTTCATTTGGTTCTATCATCTGCAGTCATGAACTCAATGCAGCAGATGTAGTGTGAACATTCATGAATGCAGAAGTGCATGATTTTGCATAAGTGAAGGTGAGAATTGGTAAAGAGATTCAGATTTTGAAGACCATGAGAAAAGCCAACAGAGAGGTGCTTGTTATTTTCTGTTATTTTGAATTATATCTTCTGTTTGATTCAGTTTTAGTTCTCCTTTACTTAGCGGCTCTTCTAATGGAATTCATCCCTTCAGTGGCTCAGGGATTTGTTTTGGGTTTTTTTTTTTGGTGTATTTTTTTCTTTAAGAATTTTCTATTGTGCCGGCTTAGTAGCTATGAATTCTTTTAGTTTCTGCATATTTTGGAAGATTTTTATTTCTCTACTTTGAAAGATAACTTTGCTACATATAACAATCTTGGTTGGAAGTTGTTTTCTTTCAGTATTTCTTTCAGATGTATGCCAAGCACTCATGGCTTTTAGAGTTTGGTTGAGAAATTCAGAGTAATTCTTATTGATTTACCTCTGATTATGACCTTGCCTTTTTCTCTTGATGCTTTTAAGATTTTGCTAAAGCTGGGCGTGGTGGTACACGCTTGTAATCCCAGTACTTTGGGAGGCGGAGACTGGAGGATCCAGGTTCGCGGCCAGCCTCAGCTCTCTCGCTTTCTCTCTCCCTGTCTCTCTCTCTCTCTCCTTAGTGAGGCCCTCCGCAACTTTGTGAGACTGGTTTCAAAATAAAGTATAAAAAATAGGGCCGGGGGCATAGCACAGAGGTAGAACGCCCCTGCGTTCAATCCCTGGTACCACAAAAAAAAAAAGATTTTGTTATTGATCTCTATGTTAGTCACTTTGATTATAGTGCAGCATTAGGAGATTATTTTTTTGATCTTATCTATTTGGGTTTCTCAATGTCTCCTGCACATGATCTCATTTTCCATGTTTAGAAAATTCTCTAATACTATTTCTCTGAAAAGGTTATTTATGCCCTTGGTATATACCTCCAGACCTTCTTTAATTCCAATTTCCTTTAGGCTTAGTCTCATTATGTTATCCCATATTTCTTGAATGTTATGATCATGGTCTCTTATTGTCTTTTATTATGAGTGATAAATTACACATACTTCATCTTCTATGCCTGAGACTCTTTTCCATATGGTCTAGTATGTTGGTGATATTTTCTATTTAATTTTTTATTTGATTTATAAAAGACCCAGACTAGCCAAAGCAATTCTGAGCAATAAGAGCCACGCTAGAGGTATCACAATATCTGTTTTCTAATTATACTACAGAACTACAATAACAAAAATAGCATGGTGTTGGTATAAAACCAGACACACACCAAAGAAATAGAAGATACTGAGAAAAATCCTCATACTTAGAGCCAGTTGATTTTTACAAAAATGCCAAAAACATAGGCTGGAGAAAAGATAGGTTTTTTTTCAACAAATGGTATTGGGAAAACTGAATAGACATCTGTAGAAGGATGAAAATAGACCCCTATCTCTCACTTTGCACAAAAATCAACTCAAGATGGATCAAAGACCTAGAAATTAGACTACAAACTTTCAAGCACCAGAAGAAAACATAGGACCAACTCTCCAACATATCGGCACTGGTAGAGACTTCCTCAATAAGACCCCCAAAGCTCAGAAAATAAAACCAAGAATTAATAAGTGGGATGGCATCGAATTAAAAAGCTTCTGCTTCTGGCATCAGATTAAAAAGCTTCTGCTCAGTCATCAAATTAAAAAGTGTGGTGGCACACGCTTGTAATCCCATTACTTGGATGGCTGAGACAAGAGGATCACAGGTTCGTGGCCAGCCTCAGCAACTTAGTGAGACCCTGTTTCAAAATGAAATAATACAGTAGGGCTGGGTATATAGCTTAGAGGTAGAATTCCCCTAGGTTCCATCCCCACTACCATACACACATAACACACACACACACACACACACACACACACACACACACACAAATAATAAATTTAAAAAAATAAAAAGCTTTTGCTTAGCAAAGGAAATAATCAAAAGTTTGAAGAGAGAGCCTTCAGAATGGGAGAAAATCCTTGCCAGCTACTCCTCTGATAGAGGACTAAGATATATAGAATATATAAAGCACTAAAAAAACTTAACATAAAAAACTCAATCCAAAAAAAATGGGCAACTGAACTGAATATATGATTCTCAAAAGAAGAAATGAAAATTATCAAAGAACATATGAAAAATGTTTAACATCACTACAAATCAGGGAAATACAAATTAAAACTACCCTAAGATTTCATCTAACTCCAGTTAGAATGGCATTCATTAAGAATACAAATAATAATAAATGCTGGTGTGGATGTGGGGAAATAGGAATGCTTATATATTTTTGATAGGATTTTTAAATTACTACAACCAATATGGAGATCAGTAGAGAGACTAGAAATAGAATCACCATATGACCTAGCTATACGATTCTGATATTTTTCCCTTGTTTGAAATGCATTCTGGAGATAGCTGCTAAAATAATTTAAACCAAATGTAATCCACACCTTATTAAAAACCTACTCCAAAGACCACAAAGTTTCCCCATTTGCTTAAGATGAAAGCCAGGTTCTAGAATCTGAGCAGGTCTTGCTTCCTTCCTCTCAATGCTTGCCTCCCTCTCATCCCTGTGTTTTACAATGAAGTTTCCTTCAACAACTTCACTCATGAATCCCTGGTCCAAGTTGCTACTAAGGAATAACATTTTATTAATTAGAGTTTTATATGCTTCACTTCTCCCCTTCTATAACTCATTGGTAAAAGTACTAATGATCAGTCGAGCTGCCAGTTTTCTTCATGTAATGCTGTCCTCAATAAATCCATGACCTGCTCTCTTTCATCATCTTCAAAATCCCAGCCTCTACACCAATTCTTCAATTTGAGTAAAGTTTGTTGTTGTTGTTGTTGTTGTCAGCTGCTAGGGTTTTGGAATTCTTATGCTTTGTAGAAAATATGTACATTGCCATTAATAATTTTGTGGTTATTTCTTCTCTAAAGCTAATTTTGTGCCTGGTAGAAGTTCAATATATGTCTAGCCATTGAATTCATAGAAGTTTGACAGTCCAATAAAATCTCATCATTTGGATAATTGCAGTAAAGATAAGTGAATTAAAAGCTTAAGTTGTAAAATACAGCCATTTCTTTCAAAATTTATAGAATGGATTAAATAGGCCTATGTGGTAATGCCAAAAGGCAATCCTCAGGATCTCCATTTTGCTGAAAGATTAACAGGATTCATAATTAGAATACTAGTTGGAATGGGACTGGTATTTTGAAGCTCCTGTGGAAGTCTTGTTTCTTTGTGTTCATTTCTTGGGCAAATATTTTCTTTATGGGTGGAGCAAAGGTAACTTTAGTGCAAATAATCACGAGTGTCAGTGGGGGTGGACTAGGATAGGGAGGTTTCTGCATCCAGGTCAGAATAGTGGCAAGAAATATGTTCTATTAGATAAAACATTCACCGGTCATTAACAGAATTCATAATAGCCCTAATTTCTTTTAAGAACTGAACATGAGCCAGGTGTCATGGCACATGCCTGTAATCCCATGATAAACAGGAGGATCACAGGTTCAAGGATAGCTTCAGCAACATAGTGAGACCCTGTTTCAAAACTTTTTAAAAAGGGGGGGGTAGGGATATAGCTCTGAGGTAAAATGCCCCTGGGTTCAATCTCCAGTACCAAAAAAAAATTAATAATAATAATCCATCGCACTAAGGCCCAAGGGGTTCTCGTTTGTGTCCCAAAGGCTCCACAGTTGCCAGCCACTCTTCTTCTTATTGACCTGAGATACCACTGCATTTTCTACCCTTTCATCTTTGCTTTAATCTGAAACACGTCTGCCTCCATCATTCTTTCATTTCCAGCCTCTCAACACAACTTGCAAAAGAAAAACCAATTTCATTTCCTCCTTGAAGCCTTCCATGACCTTCCCTGTCTAAGCTACAAGTTCTTCCTGTCTCAGTGGGCCCCACCCCAATAATGCATACATACATACATACATACATACATACATACATACATACATCTGTCTGGAGTGCTTGGGTCCTCACCCTGAGTCCTCAGTGTTTGTCTTCCTCCTGGCTTTGTCAGCATCCTGAAGAGGGAAGACTCATTTTTTTTTCTTTTTCTGGCATCACTATTTCATTCATTAGGAAAATATCTTTTCTGTGAACTAGATTCACATGAAATATGAAGAAGTCTTTGTTGTTGCCTCCAAGGACCTTGAAGCCCATTTACAGATGAATAAATTGGGGTTCATTCAGAAAGATTAAGGAAGTTAACTATGATTGTGCAAAATTACATGGTAGAGTCTTGAGTGTGAAAATGTGGCAGTACTTTGTTGTTTTGTTTATGTCTTAAGATACTGGGATTGAACCCAGGGCATTCTACTTCTGAGCTACACCTCCAGCCCTTTTTATTTTTTATTTTGCAACAGGGTTTCACTAAATTGATGAGGCCGGTCTTGAACCTGCGATCCTCATGTCTCTGCCTCTCAAGTACTGGGATTACAGGTGTGTGCCACCACACCTGGCAGCTGTACTTGTATTTTTTTAACAAAAATCTCCACTCTTTTTATGATCCTTAGAAGGGTTTTAACCATGGAAGTTTTAGTCCCTGTTTTTCTGCCTGTAAATGTCTTTCATCCTCTGTCTCTGTATTAGTTTACTAGGGATACCATAAAAAAATTACCAGAACTGAAGGACTTAAACAGAAATTTATTTCCTCACAATCCTGGAAGGTAGAAATCTGAGATGATCATCAGCAGGGCAGGTTTCTTCTGAGGCTTGTAGATGAACATCTTCTCCCCATGTCTTCCCTCAGTACATGTCTGTGTCTCAATTTCTTTTATAAGGACACCTGTCATATTGGCATACTTTAATGACCCTCCCTTTAACTTAGTTATTTCTGTAGAGACTCTATTTCCAAATAAGGTCATATTCACATGTACTGAGGGTTAGGGTTTCAATATATGAATTGGGTACATAAAGACACTCATAACAATCCTGTTAAAATTGTTTCTTCTATTTACTCTGTAGTAGAAGTTTTCTAAAACCATCAAAATAAACAAAAACTGTAGCCAGGCAAGGTGGTACACACCTGTAATGCCAGTATGTGGGAGACTGAAGCAGGAGGATCACAGGTTCGAGGCCAGTCTCAGCAACTTAGTGAGACCCTGTTTCAAAATAAAAAATAAGGGCAGGGGTGTAACTCAGAGATAAAATGTCCCTGACTTCAATCCCCAGTACCACAAAAACAAACAAATAAACAAAAATGCATAAGCTAAACATATTGTGTTCTAAGCCAATTCAATATCAGAAGCAGCTAATTTTTCACAATAGGTTAATCTTCCTTAAGAAGAAATGAGTTCTTTATATTCTAATAGAAATAGCAGTGCTGTTACACTTTCCAGAAGTTCTCTGACATTTTATTATCTTCTGAGGTTCCACCCACTCTCTCTTTATGTAATCTTTTTTTCTTTTTTTGGTGCTGGGGGTGGAACCCAGAACCTCACGCATGCTAATAGCGTGCTCTGCTGCTGAGCTACACCTCCTGCCCAGGAGCTCTGCCACCATAATTCCCAACAGAGTCCACTCCAGAGGGGACCTAGTTACACGTGGTTTTTGTTCAGCACTTAGCCCTTGGTGGGGCATCAGGGAATTGCCAAGACATGTCAGAAAATGCCTGTCAGGTTACCTCAGTCTCTACTCCATCAGGCAATGGAAGAGAACAGCTTGAGCAATTACGTGGAATAAAAATAAAACACACCCCAGAGACAGGCCTTTCTATTCGAGAGCTTTCCAGCAGAGTGACACCACAAATAGGCTTCACCCAGAGGTGATGGAGGGTGAGCTGTGCATTGGGATGTGGATGGAAGGCCAGGGCTATCAAGGTTTTAACCATCAGACTGTGGAGCACAGGGATTTTATAGACTTTAACATTTCATCTCTTATAGTATCAAAGGACGTTATGTGACTGGTGCATTTTCCTTTGCACTTTTATTATCCACTACAGCTCAGGGCATAGATCTCTCCTTTTCTATCCTGCAGGCACCTGTGGTGGTTAAAAGTCACAAAAGAGAAGAAGAGGTGTGGACCAGAAGGACATCAGATTTTCTACAGGAGGGAGGAAGTCAAGATTGATAAATGCAGGGGTACATGAGATCCCCAGGGGCACCGGCTCACTCAGAATGGTTGTCTCGCCCCTTTCCTGTGATGTTCAGTCTAATTACTGGAGTTTGGGTCAGGTGAGAATAAAGAGATGAGAAGTATAGGCATCATTCACATATGAATTCATTTCAAATGGCCATTCATTCAACAACAACAACAAAAAAATCATTGAATCCATACCGTTGTGTCTGACACCTGACATGGAGTTTGCAGAATTCATGTTGTAAATATTCGTATGTTTGCCATGGCCTAACTTTATTCCGATCTGAAACAGTAAAGGCAAAAATTCTGTTTTTGAGATGGTAGTAGCAAATGCTTATAAAGGTCTCCTGTATACCAGGCACTGATCTAAACATGAGGTGCATATGAATCCAGTACACATAGCAACCTTCCATGGTAAAAATGAATATTGCTTTCACTTTACAGTTGGGGAAACTGAGGCATAGGCAAATGAAGTAAGCTGCCCATAGTCACACTGCTGTTGCTGGCACATTGTAAAGCCAGGACTTAAACATCTTGGATTAGAATCAATACTTTTATCCTTGGGGGAGTGTCTCATTAACAAACCCTCATATGATTTGATGCCAGAATATAAATTTACCTGTTTTTTTATTCATTTGCTTATTTGTGGACATTAGGTTAATAGAAAAGGGTAAGGGATAGCTTTCTTCCATAGTCAAGGTATAATATATAAGGATATTTACACAGGTCGATATTAACATTACCATGGATTATAAAGACCTATTGTCTAAGCATCTAAAATGCTTTGCAAAGGAAGCATATTTATCTCAATAAGTAAGTGAAAGATATTAAAGTCAATTTGACTTCAATAGCCTAGTCATTAAAGTTACAGCAAATTCTAGAGGTTGGAAACATAACCCACTGAAGCTTTCAGTATCTAAATAATTCTTTGTGTACGTAGGGTTTATAGGATTAATATCTTTCCTGGCTTGGGATTTGGAAATAATGAGTAAGAAAAGTGAAAGAGAAAATAAGAACATGCATTTTGACAATCAATTATTTCTATCTGTAAAACACACACACACACACACACACACACACACACACACACACACACACAATTGTTATTGTCTGTCATCACTGGACAGATCTGCATTGGACAGATTTCTTTTGTTTGCATCCTAGAATCCTGGGGTCTCCTTTGCCATCATATGGACTTTAGATGACCCCCCAGTATGAAGCTGTCTTCCAAATGCCCAATGTCTAACTCAATAACTTCTTTTCTAGCAAGAAGAGCAAAAAACATTTTTGATTTTTCATTTATACTGGTTATCTCTTCATTCAAATCAATACTTTAAAAGTACATGTTTCTAGTACTTGAGAGGCTGAGACAGGAAGACCACAGTCTTGAGGTCAGCCTGAGCAATTTAGCAAGGCCTTCAGCCACTTAATGAGACCCTGTTTCAAAATTTTAAAAAAAACTAGGATTTGGAGCGTAGCTCAGAGGTAGAATGCTCTTGGGTTCAACCTCCAGTAACACACACACACACACACACACACACACACACACACACAGACTTTTTTACCTATTTCTCTTGCAAATTTTCTTGTAATTGAATGTATTTTTCAAAGAACAGGGTCTTGCTCAGTTCTCCAGGTTGGCCTTGAACCTGAAATCCTTCTCTCAGCCTTCCAAGTACAGACATGCACTACCATACCCAGCTGAGAAACAATTCTTAGAGGGAATCTCCTGTTCTGCACATTTTATGAGCAGACGTATTGCTGGTTTATTGGGGGCAATCTTTACAAGGAGGTTTTATAGAAAATAGCTTTTGAAGGTAGAGAAGGTGTCTCCCTCTGGAGCAAAGAGCGTGCATGCTCACTGCTCCTCATAGAAGATTCTGGCTCCCCAAGCGCAAGGTTCATTGCTTATAAGACAGCTCATGGTTTGTGTGGATGTCTCCTGGCTCTCTTTGCATTGAATCGGGAATTATGAAGCTGACACAAGAGGATGCTAATACTCTGGCTACTGCTATGGCTGTGGCTGTGAGTCCCAGGGGTCCTAGTCTCTGACCCAGGAGTCTTGTGTCTTCTGCCAGCAACTGTGAAACAGTGGCAATCTCGCTTGTAAGCTAGCAAACTGTGCCCAGAGGTTCCCTAACCTATATGACTTACTGCTCCCTTTTCAGAAAAAAATACACAGAACCTCCCTAGAAATCTACCTTCTTTAAGCAAATAAAAAGAAAGATGCAGTGATAATTTCATGTTCTTTTATGTATCTATCTATATTTCATTCCAGGACATCCCCCTGGATGGGTGGTATTGCCCACTTTGGGAGCCTATATGGACCCCTCTTCACTGTTTTCCATACATGCAATGTGTAAAATAACTTCATTTGAATATGAGGAGCTTGTCATGTTGAACCAAACAATCTATTTCTTCTGGAATCCTATCTATAGATATGATCTACTATTTTATTTCAAATCATGTTACAAAGAAGAATGAATATGCCAGATCAGTAAGTTACTTTCCATCCCAAAAGCTCAGTAGTAAAATATTCCTAAAAATACAATTATTACTATAGAACCTATATAACCCCTTTTTTCTGTTTTCCATACATGCAATGTGTAAAATAATTTCATTTGAATATGAAGAGCTCATCATAATAAACCAAACAAACTATTTCTTCTGGAATCCTATCTATAGATGGGAACCACTATTTTATTTCAAATCATGTTACAAAGAGAAATGAATATGCCAGTTCAGCAAGTGACTTTCCATCCCAAAAGCTCAGTAGTAAAATATTCCTAAAAACACAATTATTTCTGGAGGGAATAGAGGGAATCAGAGGATGACATAACCTATAAAAGTTCTTTCTTGCATATTGGCTTTAACCTTATGATACATTTTCCAAAAGCAAGTGACTTTTCAGAAAAAAAAAAAAGAATTCCAGGCATTTTTCAAACTGTGGAAATCCCAGTAACTAGGAGAGTGCAAGCTACCCGTATTTTTTGCAGATTTCTAATCACTGTCTTCACATAAGTGTGATTTGGATAGAATGTCAGGTGATAAAAGAGAAAAATGAAGGTGGTGGTTGCAGGGTGTATTTAAACAGGTGAAATCTTTCTTCACTTGGTGATTTCTTGATTAGAGGACACAAACTTTTCTATGCAGCTATTAATAATGAAGAGTGGCATGTATGGACTGAGTCTCCACTTTATAACCTGCCTTTGCTCACTCTGCAATCAACCACTCAACCTTTGCCTTACTTGGCCACAAGAGAGAGTGGCCATAATCAGCAGAGAGTGTGGGATTGCTTGGAACAGTCTCTGGCTTCATGGGGAAGCAGTATTCCACTTTACTGATGTTGCTTAATCTCCACTAGAATGTTTCCTTTTGTTCCCATTCTCTTTCAGTCCACGGGTTTACAAACCTCTTAAGTCATTTCATTAACTGAAACCATCTAATGAGGACAAAGAGAAGGGACATTGAAAATGGTGTTCGTTCACATTAGTCACCTCGCTTGTCCAGGACTAACACAGACTCTGAGCTTCTCCTCTCTCCACCCAGCCTGTTCCCTCGGTGACAGCCCATATCTTGGAAAGAACTGCCTCACCACTGTTTTCTCCATATGTGTTGGAGAGATTCCAGAACGCAGCTCAGGAAAATCATCTCCAACAAGTGGGTACAGACCAGGCAACACCGAGTAATGAGGTGAAATTTACCAGCTCGCTGCGTCTACTTGCACAACAACGACCTCGCCCTGCCACCCCAAATCTCTCCCAGTTATTTCTGGAATTCCCTTGGTGGTTCTCACATGTGCTCACCCAGAGTCCTCCCTGTTTGTACGCGCTGGCCCATGGGATGTCCACTGCTGCCTGTGCCCATTAGCACTTTGATCCATTGCCTGAGCCTTGATCCACAGGGCTCTCCTGGCTGCAGGTCTGTAGGTGCCCAAACTGTGCTATTTGTGTCCCACTTGGACACAGGGAGAATGTTCCTTTCCCAATGCCCGTTGTGTGCTATTAATCATCATCAAGGCCTAAAGCAGCTCTGCACCTGCCTCTGTATCTCTCCAAGTCCCCTGCTTTCTTTTTTTCTCTTCGGTTCCTTTTCTGAGAGAGATATCCCCTAGTGTATTGGCCTGGCCTGGAGACAGGCCTTTGGGTCTCTATGTCCAACATTCCCCCATCTGTAAATCCAAGCTTTCTTGTGCAACCTTCACCTCAAAGGCCCTTCCCTGCATGCAAATCAGCATGCAAATAGGCCTGAGGCTTCTTCTCTACCACCTTTTCATTACATGACCTCATGCTAATCATTTGTCTCCAGTCTCCTTGAAAGCACAGAATGGATCTTGTGATTCTTTTGTGTCTTTCCCAACAACTGTCACAGACCTGGGGAGTCAAACAGCATAGACCTGGAAAATAAATGTCTGTTGTCTCTTCATACTAATAAATGCCTCTTCTGCTACAAACAATCAGGAATTGAAAGTCGAAGCAGGATCTAACTTACAGAAATCTATGAGCCCATGCAAACACTGAATGAACAAGAACTCCATAGGTTGTGTTATGGCTTCTAGAGAACGGAATGAACTTCTATTAATCAATATGACACAGAGAACCTCTTAATGAAATGGGGACCATGCTGTTGCCTGGTTTATAAAATCTTAATGAGTATTTGTCCCCAAATCCAAATCATCTGACTCATCCATGCTTGTAGCAGGCAAGACGTCCTGATTTTGAGGTGCCTGCCTCTTCATGTATGGGCAAGGAATCACTGGTTGCTTCATCTTCATCAAACAAGCATTTCCACTGGGTGCTTAGTGTAAGCATGGGCCAAGAGGGGCATTCTGGTGGAGGTTACCTTAGCTTCAGCTATTTAAGGACTTCTGGGCCAGGCTAGCAATCAGTGAGTCAGGAGGTTGCCAAGGCAACAGCAAAATACTCTATCTGCATGTTTGCTCTACATCAAGTCTAAGAGGGGTTGTAAAAGGCACACAGCTTAAAGAATGAACTCATCCTCCTCTTCCTTTCCTTAATGGTAAGGCTTTACTGGTCATGCAAGGACATAGGAATCAGAGGAGGAAAGTCAAGGAACTCTGCTCCAAATCATTTGGAAATAGGAGAAGTAACAAGAAGACATATTTAAAAAGGCTTGGAAAAAGATAGGACAAAGACCAAGAGAAGCACTCCTATATACTGAGCCTTTGGGAACCTGTGTTCCCAAGTTCATAGGAGTAAGACACGTTGATATGCAAGGATTTGGAAATACAGCTCATGCTGTTTAGGGGAACACTCTAGTTCTTCTAGCTAAATACAATCAAGTAAAGAGAACACAAGTATAAAGACAACACATAAGCCCCCATTTGATTGTATAAACAGAAATCTAAGAGCAAATCTAACTTTCCTAATAGTCATGCAGAGAATGTCACAAAATGCAGGTGCTATCAGAAGAATTAGTATAACTTGAAGCTTCCAAACTCTTTGATGCCCCGAGTGTGTAAAAAGGTAGGTAATGTTTAAGAATCAGATGTTTTTAAAAATCTTTAAGAACCATGCTACATAGGATTGCTGAGTACTAAGCTTTAGGTTTTTCCATCTTATGACATTTAACAAAGTAAGATGAAGCCAGGCGTGGTAGTCCACGCTTGTAATTCCAGTACCCGGGAGGCTGAGACAGGAAGATCGCAGGTTTGAGGTCAGCCTCAGCAAGTAGTGAGACTTCTGATCAACCTAATGAGACCCTGTTTCAAACTAAACATAAAATAAGGCTGGGGGTAGAGCTCAGAGGTAGAATACCCCTGGGCTCAATCCCCAGTACCACATAAATAAATAAATAAATAAATAAATAAATAAGTAAATAAATAAATAACAAAGTAGGATGAATAAGTTCATAACCAAGCATGCATATTAGTTAATCGTTCTAATAGACTACACAGACTCAAAGACAAAGCCCACTCATTGAAGGGCCATTGCTTGTCCTTTTGCTTTTTTCTCCTTCATTAACCCAGGTCTGACCATTGGTTCTCACCAGGTCCCTTCCCCAGAGGTCAGGCACACTAGCAAGTCTGTGCAGAGAGCTGAGACTTCTGAAAGATGCTTCTGATGAAAACTCCCCATGAAGAAGGTGAGGGCTGCTCCTCTTACCTCTCTCTTCTTGCTTCCTCTATTCTGGTTTGATATCCAACCCCTATCCCTACTGCTAGCCAGTTGAAATGAATAGTACAACCTAAAAAGTCCAATAATTCCTTCATACAATAGTAATGCATAGAGCACACACAATGTTCCAGACAGTATAAGCAGCCCTGGGGATACTCCTACTAACAATGCAGATGAAAGCCTTTGACGCTTTGGAGTTTTTTGTTGTTGTAGGAGACAGAGAATCAACAAATGAGGTTTATTAAGGTAGCATATGCTGTTTAGAAAAGTTAACAAAGCTCACCAAATACATGTGCATGTATTCCCCTATCACTTTGAACTACATTATGATGTGAGACTACAATGCACCAATAAAAGTATATTAAAAAATAAAAAGAAAAGCTGGGCATGGGGGTGTATGCCTGTAATCCCAGTACTTGGGAGGCTGAGACAGAAGGATCACAGGTTCGAGGACAGCCTCAGCAAGTAGTGAGACAAACTTGTCAACCTAGTGAGACCCTGTTTCAAAATAAAAAAATAAAATAGGGCTGGAGTGTCAGAAGTAGAATGCCACTGGGTTCAATCCCCAGTACAATAAATAAATAAATAAATAAATAAATAAATAAATAAATAATGAGAGATTCACCTCAAAAAAAAAAGACGGAAAGAAAAATAACAAAATATGAGAGAGAATGCTAAGGGAGGTATAACTTTAAATGTGGTGCTCAAGGAAGGCCTCAATGAGGAGGTATCTGCCAAACCAGGCCTTTTTAGAGGTAAACAAGCAAGCCAAGTGTGAGTACAAAATCATCTAGGGAGAGCAAAGAGAGAATAAAGGCATAAGGAGGGAGGGAGCCAGAAGCCTAGAGAGGAGGGACCACATGGGCTCTGGGAGGAGATGAGGTTAGAAAGTGACTGGGTCAGGGGAAAATGGGGAAAAGACCATGTGGGGTAAGGGCCCTTGTGCAGAGCACTGTCAGGCTGGGATTGCTAGGCTTGATGGCAAAGGAAATGGGATTACTATTAACACTGCCCAATGGTGCTAAGTATTTACAGGATCTACGTTCTGCATTTGCTTGCATTCCCCCATTCTGTCCTCACTGCAACCCTGTCAGTTAACTCCCAGTACCTCTGTCTACAGATGAGCAAACTGAAGTCCAGAAGGATGAAGGGACTTGGCCCAGTATCACTCAGTTCCTAAGTAGCTGAGATCAGAGCCTAGGACTGTCCCGTCCCCAAATGTCCACCCCTTGCTCTATGCAATCCATCTTCCTAGTGATCATTCATCAATGGAGAAAGAGAAGAATATGTGGTAAATATTGGGACAATTAATTTGCTGTTTAAAATTTTTAGTTTAGATCTTTAGTCACAGGAAGAATTAAAATAAATCCCAGATGCATTAAGAAATTAAACATAAATTGAAGCCTGAGAAAATCAGTCTATGTTTAACAAATTGAAAATTGAAAATGCACTGAGAATAGATGTGACAGAAGAAATTAAAAAGAGGGTGATCAATCTGAGTATATTAAAAATTTTAAACTTCTCTTTGTACAAAAAAATAAACAAAATTCATGAGAACTTCAAATTCAGATATTCAATAAATGGTCAGTTTGTTTTGTAAAGAACATGCATAAATTTATAAGAAATACAGATGAAATGAAAAATCCTTGGTATCACTAATCATCAGGGAATGCAAATTAAAACCACAATAAGATATTATATCACACCTGTTAGAATGGCTGTTCTGTTATTAAAAAGAAAAAACAAATTATTAGCAAGAATATGGAGAAAAAGGAACGCTTTCACACTGTTGGTGGGAATGTAAATTAGTACAGCCATTATAGAAAACAGTATGGCGCCTCCTCAAAAAAAAGTAGAGCTACCATACGATATAGCAATCCCACTACTGGATATATATCCAAAAGATATGAATTTAGTATGTGAAAGAGATATCCTCACACTCATTGTATCCTCAATGTTCATTGTAGCATTGCTCATGATGGCTAAGATATAGAATCAGCTTAAATATACATCAGAGAAGGAATGGATAAAGAAAATGTGATTATATATGTAGATCTATACATATATGTGCAATGGAGTTTTATCAGCTTTACAAAGAAAGGAAATCCTGTCATTTGTGACAACATGGCTGAACCTAGAGTCTATTGTGTTAAGTGAAATAAGCCAGGCACACAAAGACCGATACCACAGGATCACACTTTTATGTGACATCTGAAAAGCTGATCTCATAGAAACAGAATTAAATGGTGGGTGGGAGGATTGGGGAGATGTTGGTCAAAAGACATAAATTTTAGATAGGATGAGTAAGGTCAAGCGCTCTATTGTACACTATGTGAGTATAGATAGTAACAATATATTGCACCCTTGAAAATTGCTGGGGGAGTAGATGTTAAATGTTCTCAGTGCAAAACCATGATAAGTATGTGAAGTAATGCCAATGTTAATTAGTCATTCCACAGTGTGTGTGTGTGTGTATGTATCAAAATTTCAATGAACACCATAAGTACATATAATTTTATTTATTAACTTAAAATAAATTAAGAATAAATAAGTATCTATTTATTGAAAGAATGCACAAACAAAAGACATATAGATAGAAGTTCAATTGAAAATGCGTGTAGGGTATTAACAAAAATTTAAAAGGTAAAACTGGTTCACAGCATGGAAAACCATTTAGTTTCACTCACAACCAAAGAAAGGACGAAAATATATCTTTCCTCCAGTAAAGTTTGCATTTTTATAATACTACTGACAAATTCTAGCAAGAATGCAAAGAAGAAAGAAAAGTTTAACTTTTGTTATTAGTTATGCAGCTTATTAATGTCTATGTTACATCTATATGCTATTCTTGGCAAAGGCTTTTGCTTTTTATTAAATGGAATTCAAAGTTACTTTCAGTACACAAGAATGTTGGCTGGGAGCTCCAAGAAGGCCTCTTGAATGTGCTTATTTCCTTTTCACAGAAATGCACACACATACACGTTGAAGAGATCCTAAAGACAATATATTCCTGGATATAATAAGCAAGAAAAGTCTATGCAAACCACATAATGGCTAGCACTGACCAGAGTGCATTTTGAAGACTACTATTTTATGCTTCAATCGTCAGCCAAAGAAGGAAGGTCCTTAGGCTGATGATGGTGGTTAGGATTTTCCACACATCTGGATCCCAATCTCCCATTTGAAAAAGCTCTGTTAATAGTGGTGAGAGTTTCTTCCATTTGCAGTCAGATGTATGACTTTCTTGCTCACTTGGCCTCTCTTCAATCTGGAGAGTGATCCCAGTGGAAAATGACATAGTAGATCCCAATCAAAATGTGTCCTAAGTATCCCATGGGAAATTCCATTTCAGGGGGGAAAAATAGTATTTTCTTTCTCCCTTACATGATCTGCTCTGCCTCCAATTCACACACGAGAGTCATTTTTTAGAGTGGTTTGGAAACATCATTTGGAATATCTTTATTATTCTGATGAAAGTTGGTTTGGTCAATTCTGCTTAGTACAAGGCAAGTTGATTTGGGCATAGAACAATTTATTGAGTTGGGATGGGGGTTGGGTGGGAAGTAAAATTTCTGAAACTCTTACAATGAATGTTTGGGCCTCATGATAAACAAGACACCAATTTATTTTACCTAAGAAGATTTTATAGCATCATAAAATATGTATTCAGTATATGGGGAATCATTTGCTTATAAGAAAAATATAACAACCAGACTTAATAACAACTCAGGCATGACCAGAGCTTCCTGGATCTGAAGCCATTCCTTGTCATTTGGAATGGACCAAGCCATTTCAAAGAAATAAAATTCCTATGGAGAAGATGACATTTGTACACAGATTTGAAGAGGCCAGGAAGGTAACCAACTGGAAATTAGGGGGAAAGAAGGGGCAAAGGGACAGCTACAGCAGATCCCTGAGGCAGAGTGTGTTTGGGTTCTAAAAATACAAAGGAGGCCAGGTATGGTGGCACACACCTGTAATTCCAGTACTGCTGAGACAGGAGGATCACAGGTTCGAGCCCAGCCTCAGCAACTTAGCAAGACCCTCAGCAACTTAGTGAGATCCTGTTTCAAAATAAAAAATAAAAAGGGCTTATGGTATAGCTCAGAGAATGCCCCTGGGTTCAATCCCCAGTACCAATAAATAAGTAAGTAAATAAAAATACAAAGGGAGGACAGTGTGGCTGGAATGGAGAGAGGGAGTAATAGGATCTAGAGACAGAGAAGAACAAGGACCATATGGCAATGGACCTGGAGGGGAGCTGGAAGGAATTCAGATTCGTTATACAATGAGGAGACATCACACGTGGTAGAGAAAAGGTATGGTGTGATCGTTCTATAGTTTCAAAAGATCACTCTGGCTTCCCTGCAGGCATCGAGGGTAGTCACTGGAGGCTCCAGTGACAATTTTGGTGAGAGATGATAGCTTTCAAGCCAGAGTGATAGCCGTGGAGATAATGAGAAGTTATCTGATCCTAATATATTTTTATATATTTTGAGTTTTTATTGTTTACTTCCAAATTTTAGCCTAATATATTTTAAAGTTGGGCTTCCAAAAGGATTGGGTATGGATTGGGTGAAAGTGGCAAGATCTTGGTTTTAGCAAGTAGAAGAAGAAGTTGTCATGGACAATGGGAAAAAAGCAGATTTCTGGAGCAAGGGGACATCAATACTTTAGTTGCAGACACCCTGAACTTGGAGTGCCAATTAGAAATCCTGGATAACATGTCCAGTAGGTAGTTGACTCTGTGTGGCCAGAGATTGGGAGAAGGTGTAGGCTAGACCCACATGCTTCAAGTTGTCAACATGTAAATGGCATTTAAATCCATGACTTTTATCAAGATTATCATGGGGCTTAGTTGGTAGATGGGAGATAAAAGATGGCTTAAGGCCTGGATACTCCACAATTCAGCATCAGGGGAGAAGAGGAGGGACCAGCAAAAGAGATATAAAAGGAGGAACCAGTTGAGTAGGAGAAAAACCAACAGAATGGAGTGATTTTTAAAGTATAGAAGAAAATTGATCAAGAAGGGGGTGACCCACTGTATCAGTGACAGTGGAGTAGGATGGTGAGGGAAAATTGGCCATTGGATATAGAACTTGGAGTTCAGGTTGCAGTTTCAGCAAAGTTAGGGTGTGGGAGCCTGGCTGGAGTTGGTCTAAGAAGAGTGAGAAGGAAGGCATAGGAGACACTGAGAACAGACTTCACTGAGGAGATTTTCCACTCAGGGGAGCAAAAAAATGTCCCAATAGTTATGGAGGAATGGGGTCATCTTAGTCTGTTTGAGCTGCTATAATGAGTTACCATAGGCAGGGTGACTTATAAACAATAGAGATTTACTTCTCACAGTTCTGGATACTGGGACATCCAAAATTAAGGCACTGGCAAATTTTCTAGGGCCTGTATCTTGAGAGGTGGCCATCTCTTCACTGTGACTTCACATGGAGGACAGAGTGAGGGATCTCTTGGGGCCTTCCAAAGGCTCCCCCTCATAATACCATCATTTTGGGGGTTAGGGTTCGAACATACTGATTTGGGAAATGAGTAAACATTCAGTCCATTGGAGGGGTTATGAATACGTTTTTGGTTCTTTTGTTTGTTTATTTGTTTTACAGCAGTACCAGGGACTGAACCCAGGGGCATTCTACCTCTGAGCTATACTCCCAGACCTATTTTTTATTCTTTATATTGAAACAGGGTCTCACTAAGTAGCTGAGGGCCTCACTAAGTAGCTGAGGCTGGCCATGAACCTGCAATCCTCCTGTCTCAGCCTCCCAAGTACTGGGATTACAAGCGTGCACCACCATGCCTGGCTTATGAATACATTTTTAGACTTCGTTTGACTTTGTTTTCATGTCAAGGATTCAGTGATGCCATAGAGAGTGAAACATAGATTCTGTTCAGCCAGCGGGCTGGCCTTGGCAAAATTTTGAGGTAGGTACAGTTTGTTTTGTGGTATCTGTTGTGGTTTGGATTTGGAACATCAACTCCAAATCTCATGTGTTGAATGCATGGTCCCAATGCAGCAAGGCTCAAAGGTTGAGGCATGGCTGGAGGAGGTGGGTCACTGGGAACGTGGTCTTGAGGACTATAGAGGTCCCTGGTCCCCTTCCCTCGCTCTCTCTCCTTCTGGTCATCATGAGTTGAGTGGTTTTCCTCCGTGTCAGAGGCGTGTCCTGTTGCCACTGTTTCTGCCTTGGAGCAGGCCCACTATGGGCCAGGTGTCTGAAACCATGAGCCAAATAAACTTTTCCTCCTCTAAGATGTTCTTGTCAGGTATTTTGGCTACAGTGATGAAAAGTCTGACTAAAATGGTATCTTACAACCTCCTTTTTTTAGTTCCCTTCTTCACAATAACTCTGGAAAGTAAGAATTTATTGTTTCTAGATATGAGGAAAATATGATGTTAAAAAGAGGTTTCATAAGTTGCTGGGGCCCACACCATCTTGGCCCCCACCAACAGTGCCACCAGCCTTCCTCCAAATGCATGCACACACACAGCCCAACACTATGTCACTTGAACAGTTCATTTAAATGTGCTGTCCCTACTTCCAAAATTTTCTTTGCATTTGCCATCAAAATTGTATAACCTATTACCCTTGCATTTTCAGACAACTAAATGATTTCTGCCAAAGGTATGAATGTTTTGATCCTTTAATTCATATTTATAAATTGTTCCTAGAGAGGTAAGAGAAAGTTGCTCTCAGAGCCCTGGTTTCAAATACTCAGTGCACTTTTCTATCTATGGAACCTCAGTCAAGTGATTTAATTGCCTCGAATCACATTTTCAATTATAGATTGGAAAGAAAAAAATCTCTACCTTGAAGAGTTTTCATAAGGGCTAGAGAAAGTACATAAAATTTGCCATTGAGGGTATTCCACAAATCCTTGGTCTTTCATATCATTAAAGTGATTAAACCAAAGGATATCTCTTAGGGTAGAATTGTACAATATCATGAAGCATACACCAGGGATATTCTTCATTGAGGGAAACACTCCACACAGATGCTTCAAATTCTGCCACATAGTAGAGTTTTCGTTTTGTTTTTAAGTAATCTAGCATCTAGAGTCCAATTGCTCCCCTTTTCAGGGGTAGAATCTTGGACCAGTCTTGCACCTCCTTGAGCTTCAGTTTTCTCACCTATAGTAACAGAAACCAGTGTTTTGTAATTACTTCATGGAACATAAAATGGAATGAAGACAGAAAGTAGAAGAAGATGATGGTAGCTTATTCAGAACTGACATCTGGTTTAGGGATCACCTCCATCCCTCCAGGTTCCCAAAGGACCTAGAAATCACCTTGTGTGCAAAGTAGATTTTGTGGACAGGAAATGGAATTATCTCTGTAGATGGCCTCTGAAAGAATCCACCTGATCACTCAGCAAGCCCTATGTGGTTTTAGATCCATGGGTATTGTCAGCCCATGATTCCTGCCTAAAAGGAGCTGCCTTACTCTTTTTGTGGATATCCTATAACTTATTAAAGAGAATAATATATATTTAGAATTCAGATGTTCTCACTGTTGTGGCTCTAAGACATTAGACGAATATTTCACAGCATTTGTTATAATACTTCAGAAGCTTGAACTTGTTTCATCTTTTTTTTTTTTTTTGCAGTACGGGGGATTGAACCCAGGGGCGTTCTACCTCTGCGCTACACCCCCGGCCCTATTTTTTTATACTTTATTTTGAAACCGGGTCTCACGAAGTTGCGGGGGGTCTCACTAGGTAGAGAGAGAGAGAGAGAGACAGGAGAGAGAGAGAGACAGTGAGAGCGCTGAGGCTGGCCGCGAACCCGGATCCTCCGGTCTCCGCCTCCCAAAGTA
>PVJS01022667.1:0-30314 GCA_004027185.1 Glis glis
TACGTATGTGTGTTTTAAATATCTGTCTGTATATTTAAAATATATACATATATTGTATATATATTGTGTGTATATATACATTTAGGTTTTATACATATATTCACACACATGTGTACATATGTATATATATATAATCATACTTGTGTATACAGAAATCCTTCCTTATTCACAGAAGATATATTCCAAGACTTACTGTAGACACTTGAAACCACAGATAACACTGAACCCTGTATATACCATATTTTTCCTATACATTCACATATATGTTAGTTTAATTTATAAATTAGGCATAGTGAGAGATTCATGATAACTAATAATCAAATAGCAATTATAGCAATAGAATGTAAAAAAAGTTATATGAATGTGGTCTCTCTCACAATATTTCCTTGTGCTTTTCGTCTTACCACTTAAAGGAAGCCCTCTGTGGCTTCTCTTCAGCATATGTAAATTGCCAGTATCATTATTCTTATGTTTTTTTTTGTTTGTTTGTTTGTTTGTTTTTTGTGGTACCGGGGATTGAACGCAGGGGCGTTCTACCTCCACGCTACACCCCCGGCCCTATTTTTTTTTATGCTTTATTTTTGAAACCGGGTCTCACGAAGTTGCGGAGGGCCTCACTAGGTAGAGAGAGAGAGAGAGAGAGAGAGAGAGAGAGAGAGGAGAGAGAGAGAGAGATAGATAGATCAATCGATCGATCATGCGCGCGCGCATGCACACTGAGATTGGCCGCGAACCCGGATCCTCCGGTCTCCGCCTCCCAAAGTACTGGGATTACAAGCATGCGCCACCACGCCCGGCTTCATTATTCTTGTGCTTCGGGGCCACAGCTACTATACTAAGAGCATGTGATACAGCAACAGTCGAGCTGATGACTGAAATGATGAGGGGGTGACTAACAGGCAGGTAGTGTATACAGCGTGGATACTCAAGACACATGGGTGATTCACATCCTCGGTGGGACATACCAGGACTGCACAAGAGCTCATCATGCTATGCAGAAAATAGCCAATTTAAAAGTTAATGTTTATTTCTGGAATGTTCCATTCAATACTTTTAGATTGCCATTGACCATGGGAAGCTGAAACTGCACAAAGGGAAACCACAGATAAGAGAGACTCCTGTGTGTGAACGTGTGGACTGCTGCACGCGCCAGTGTCTATGTAGGAATATTTCAGACCAGAAACAAAAATAAATAAATAAATATACTGTATTCCTAGCTTAAATAATTTCAGTTATCTTCTAAACTTTTTTTGCATATGTAACCAGTTATTTTTCTATGTTTCTAATTGGGAACAGTTAAACAACCTATTGTTAGATATAAGTTACAAGCTATTAGTCCAAAGGTATATTTGGCCTACTGGTACATGTTATTTGATCCACTGATTACTTTATGGTAAAAATTTGAGTAGTATTAAAAATACACACACACACACACACACACACACACACACACACACACATATAACTAAAATCTGCATTTGTACTTCTCTTGAAAAATCAGAAGAACTACAAAAGCATCCTTCATCCCCTGGAGGCAGCAATTAGCTCCAGTTGGTTGCTGCGTCAGTCCCTGCTGGCCTGGGACTTTCCTCTGCAATTGACCATGGTCTCCTTTAGCCCCTAGGGCAAGCTTTCTCTTCTGTAATAACTACCAGTGGCTTTTTAATAGTCATTTTATATCTTCCCAAATTCTCTCCTATCCATTACTTGGTTGACCTTTACAGGCACTTGAATTTTCTATCCCTAATGTAAAATGACAAATGCTAGGAGCACAGAACAAAAATTTCACCCACTCATAAAAAGAAAAAAATCAAGTACAGCTAAATTAGATCATACTTATAAATTATGAAAATTCAACCAAGATAGTGTAAGTGAATGATACACGGAAGTAATAATATAAATAGGCCACCATGCCTGTCTACCATTGCTCTCAGTGAGTATGGGTATAAGCATTTAAGAGCCTCCTCTTCTCTAAGTAACTTATTCCCACTTCCCCTGGAGGTATATCCAGTTGCACTGAATATAATTTAACGTTCAAAGATCAGTATCTTTTATTTCTACTTTCAACCAGCATGCATTCATGGGAACCAGAGTGACCCTCACTTAAAACAAGCAAATAAACTTGAAAACTGTGAAGCAGCAGTTTGTAAGGCACTGAGCATCAGCAAGGAAGGGCAGTAGGTCCTGAGGGATGTGAAGCAAACCAGGTGGGCCCTGAAAAGGCCCAGCCTGCTGCCTTCAAACAGTGTGCAGGTTACAGTGAAGGAGGAGAAATAAAGGCAGCCAACCCCTGAGCTGGAATCCTGGGGAGACAAAGAGGAGTGCACTGAGAGAGGATTCCATAAACCTTCAGAGGGTCCTCTTAATATTCAACTGAGAACTGATCAGCATATGAATGAAAGAAAGTAACCAAGACTGGAAAAGAAGCTCTGGGAAGGATTAGAGATTAGAGTTCTGGGCTCACCCAGAGCCAGTGATCCTGATTGCTGCGGGCTCACACACCAAGGAGACTAGAAAAACAAAACCCAGGGCTCATAGGACACTAGGCAGCACCTTCGGGAAGGTCTAGTCTCAGTAGGGAAGAATCATTAGGACTAGACTAAATTCTGCTTTCGTCCCACCTACAAATCTTAAAAGGAAGATTCAAAAGGATCAAATTATTTCAAACTTATTAGTGGAATACAAAAACAGCAAAAAGTTGAAGAGTATTTGTAGGAATAGAAAAATATCCAGCAAGCAGCAGGGTAAAATTTAAAATGTCTGGCATTCAATGAAAAATCACTAGACATACAAAAAGGCAAGAAAATAAAAATTTATATTGAGGATATGAGTCAGTCAGATAAAACTTCCCCAGAATTGACACAGATGCTATAATGAACAGGCAATGACATTAATATTGCATTTTAGATATTCAACACTGCACTGAAGGTTTTAGCCAGTGCAGTAAGGCAATCAAAAGACATAAAGAGGTTGCATACTGGAAAGGAAAAAGTAAAACTGTCTTTATTCCCAATTTAGTCACCTAAGACTTGAATACTAATCCAATATAATCTAATAAAAAGCCACTAGAATTAATGAATGAGTTTGTACGGTTGAAGGACACAAGATCGATATACAAAATTCGATTGTTTCTCTATAGTCTAATAATGAAAAATTGGCAATGAAGGAATATGTCCATGAAAGACTTATACTTACTTGTCCACAGCAGCTTTATTTTTAATAGCTCATGACCAGAAGCAACCCAAACATTCCTTGTCAAATGGATAGATAAACAAAATTTCGGTACATCCTTATAATGGAATACTATGCAACAAAAAAGGAAAAAATTCCTGTTACATACTACAACATGGATAAATCATTAAATAATTACTCTGAGAATACAAACAAAAAAGGAACTTACTATATGATCCCTTTTATATAAAAATCTTAGGAAATATAAATCAATGTATAGTGACTGGATGTATTAGACTTTTCATCCCTGTGACCAAAATACCTAACAAGAACAACTTAGAGGAGGAAACGTTGATTTGGCTCATGGTTTCAGAGGTTCAGTCCATAGTTGGCCAGCTCCAAGGCAAAAATATCATGGTAGCAGGGCTTGGCACAGAAAAGCTGCTCTGGGCAGCTGAGAAACAAAGAGAGAGAGAGAGAGAGAGAGAGAGAGAGAGAGAGAGAGAGAGAGGAAGGGACCAGGGGCACATCTACTCCCCAAGGCTAGACCTCCAGTGACCTACCTCCTTCCACCACACCCTACCTGCTTAGGGTTACCACCTAGTAAACCCATTCACATTATTAATCCATCAGTAGATTTATCCACTGATGAGCTTAGAGGTCTGATTCAATTATTTCACCTCTGAATAGCATTGCCTTGCTAACACACGAGCAGCTTTTCAGAGGAATACCCCTTATCCAAACCATAACACTCAATGCAGATGAGCGGTTGCCTGAGAATGGATATGGGATGAAGGGAGGAGATCAAGGTACAAAGAAAACCTTACAGTGATGGTTTCATGAATATAAATGTCCAAAATTATCCAACTGTGCACTTTGAATATGTATACTTTATTGAATATCAAGTAGACCTTATCAAAGTTAATTTTCAGAGGGAAAACACCTTTCATATGGTCCTTGAATTAAATCAGAATTCTTCTTCAGGGGCTCCATGCTATGGGAAAAAGTCAGAGTTGAGTATACTAAGAAACAAACTCTGATCTCTAATATGATCCTGTGAGATTCCCAAGTAAAATTTTGTCTACAGAATTTTAACGTGCTGACTCTAGAATCTAACACTTACATAAACATAAAATTAATTGTCAGTGTATTCCTCTTTGGATTAATGGCTGATTTTAAAGCTGGGGCAAGGAAAGCACAAGATGAAACTAGATCAAGCACAGGATGAAACTCGTTGAGCCATAAACTCAGAAAGTGCTCATAAAATGGTGCAGACATATCAAGTGAATCCTGGAAGCAATCTGAAGGTTCTCTCAATGGCGACGTTACATAATCTGAGTAACAATAAAAATAATTACTGTAATGGATTATAGATCCAAGCTATAAGAAATGTGAATGAACAATAATGATATAAGAGTAACGAGGGAAGGAAGGAAAAAAAAAGGAGAGAGGGAGGGGGACGGGGGAGGGAGGAAGGAAGGAAGGAAGGATTTTCAGCAATTTTCAATATTTTTTCTACTGTATTCTCCCTTCTCCTTGGATTCCAATTACATGTATGTTAGACCATTTGACACTATTCAATAGATCTTGGATGTTCTATTCTATTTTTATATACTCTTTTTTTCTGTGTTTCAGTTTGGGTAATTTTTATTGGTTTATATTCAAGTTCACTTATTTTTTCTTTGACTGTGTTGAAACTACTAAGGAGCTCATGGGATACCTTCTTCATCTCTCTTATTGGTTGTCATAATTCCTATAGTTGTTGGTGTTTTCTCTAACAGTCACATTTGACTGCTATTTGAAGTTTCTATTTCTTTTTGAAATCACCCATATGTCCATACTTTCATGTGGGCATTCTACTTTTTCTACTAGAACAGTTGCTATGCTAATAAAAAATATTTTTAAATTCTACATCTGAGGCATCTCTGAGTCTTGTTATGTTGATGACTTTGCATCTTCAAAATAGATATATTTCTTTTTTCCCCTTTTCTTTCACGTGTGTGTGTGTGTGCACATGCGCATGTGCATGTGATGTTTTGATTGAAGGGTGGACGTCATGTGTAGTAGATCTGGGGTGACCAGCACTTACACATGAAAATGACTACATCTGTGCTGCTCAGGTTAGTGAGTGTGGGGTGCCAAGTCCATCTAGCATGGAATTGGGCTGCATCGGGGTTAGATGCTACTGCGCAGGTGTCAGTTCCTCTAGAGTAGCTTGTCCTTGGTGTGGTATCTGGTTGACTGGAAAGTCCAGGGCTGCCATGATATTCCTACTGTCTCAGTATTCCTGCTCCCCTCCCACACCTCTCTGTACACCTATAACTCAGAGAGGGTGTCTCTCCTCACCCCGGCCTCGTCCCCAGAGGTTGACTGCACTTGCTTGAAGCAGGTGCTTTCTACCCTGGGGCAGGGGAGGGTCCTTCTACTCCCCCAGCCTCAGGCAGGCCCTGTGTTCCTCAGTTTTGGTGATGGATTTGCTCAGTGAGTCTGACTCCAGCTGTGGGGGAACTCTAAAGGCCCCTCCAGGGTGCTTGCCTGCCTTGACCCCAGATGTATAGGATTGGTTTTTCTTTCCCTTCCCCACGTTGCAGTGGATCTATGCCCCGAGAACAACAGGATTTGTCACCTGATCCCAACTGTAAAGTCTGTGTTGCTTTGGGAAAGAAGCATCCAGGTGGGGCTGGTGTGTGGAGCCCACCCTCCTCCAGGCCTGCACCAACAAAGGAGGCCAAGTCTGGCTCCCAGCTTCTCTCCTGAGCCCTAGTAGTGGTGTGTTTGGAAGAAGAGCCTGTTAAATAGGTATGGACTCTCTGGGTCTCCAGCCATCAGCCGCTCAGGCTAGCCCACAGTTGATCTCTGAAGTAATTTTAGCTGGATTTTTCTTATCCTGTAGATCACAGTGTCCCCATGCTCTGGCACAAGTCAGCCAGAATTCACATGTAGTCTCCTTTTGGAGGCCCTGTGTTCTATATATTTCAGGCTAGGTGGATGTAGAATGACCCCACCTCAAGTTCTTCAATGTGTTTAAGAGAAGTTATAATTTCATGAATTATCTGGCTTGTTCTTGGAAAGAAGGAGGTGATATTTTCTCTAGTTTTCTACCTCCTAGGCAGAAGCCTGTAGTAAAGCTAGTAGGTAGCTAGAGAGATGATAGATGATAGATGATAGATAGATAGATTAGATAGATAGATAGATAGATAGATAGACAGATGATAGATATTTTGAAGTACTGGGGACTGAACCCAGGGCTTCCTACCTCTGAGTTACACCCCCCAGTCCCCCTTTTTTGTGGTACTGGGATTGAATCCAGGAGCATTATATCTCTGAGCTATACTCCCAGCCCTATTTTTTTTTAATTTTTTATTTTGAAACAGAGTCTCACTAAGTTGCTGAGGGCCTCACCAAGATGCTGAGGCTGGCCGCGAACCTGTGATCCTCCTGTTTCAGCCTCCCAAGTACTAGGATTACAAGAGTGCACCACCACACCTAGCCCCTTTTTCTTTTTTAGTTTGAAACAGGGTCTTGCTAAGTTGCTAAGGGCCTTGCTATGTTGCTAAGACTGACCTCAAACCTGCAATCCTCCTGTCTCAGCCTCCCAAGTACTGGTGTCACAGGTGTGTGCCACCATGCAGGCTTAAAATTGATGTTTTTAACCAGCTAAAAATTATGCACACTGAGGAATACTTTGTGCCTGGAAGATACGAATCAAATGTTCCGAAGTACACGTTAGCATCATATATCATTTCCTCCACACCTTGTCTTTTCCAACTCAGATATTTTTGTCTCCCTGAATGCTGACTGCTGTGTGGGTGTGGTCAGCCTCCAATCTGTCTTCTCCAACACCTCTTCTTACAGATCCATCGGCCCTCTCGTCTCTCACAAGTAAATGTGGAAGCACGCACCCTGTGATTCTCTGTAGGGGAACCCAGAATTAGAGAATATGAAGAACAGAAGCAACCTTCCAATCACCGACGCCCTCATTTCACAGACCAAGAAACTGAAGGCCAGAGAAGTGAGGTAATGAGTCTGAGGATGTCCAGGGATAAAAGCTTCACGCACGACCAGGCCCAGACCCCAGACATCTGACGACTGACTCAGCTCCTGAGCCAGTGTGCCACCCTGGGTCACCTCTGCACGTCCTTCCAGAGCAGACACGGCGGCTGCTATGTCATCCTTTAGAACTGCACAATGGGCCGGATTTTGTAATAAGTAGGGTAGTCGCATAATTAAATGGATACGAAAAATGGGATATGTACACACAATGGAATTTTATTCAGCCATAAAGAAGAACAAAATCCTATCACTTGCAGGAAAATGGATGGAACTAGAGAATATTAGGCTAAGTGAGATGGGCCCGTTTTAGAAAGTCAAGGGAGCTAGAGAGAAAATAGGAAACAAAAGGGACTTCGGGTAAATGAGGAGACCAGTAGGATAGTGGAAGGTGGCTGGGGGAGGGAGGGAAAAAGGACTGATGAGGGACACAGTTCAAATAGTGCCTTGTCCATACATGAAGGTTTCACCACCAATCTCACTCGCGTGCACGGGGAGGGGGGAAGGGGGCGCGGGGTGGGATCTGGAGGGAAACACACTAAGGGATGTGCGCACGTATGTTTGTATCACTTTGATCCCCACTGTAATATATGCTTACAGTGCACCAATAAAAGTGTTTTAAAAATGGAAGGCTTTAAAACCAGAAAATATTAGGTTCACACATTGTGTCAAAATATTTGACTTTGGTGAAGTTGTATGAGATTCGGCCTTACCTGTCTCATCATAAAACAGAGCCAGCAGGACCTTTCCTACAAAAGTGACATACATGCATGTGTGAGTTTGCGTGTGTGTGTGTGTGTGTGTGTGTGTGTATGTGTGTGTGTGAACTCCATTCACATTTCCAATAATACTCTGAAGAAAGCAGATCCATTCTCAGGCATTCAGATGTTAGAGATCAGATTCTCTTACCATCCTGAAACATTTCCCCCGACAATGCACGCTCAATACCTAGAAGAGTAACAGGCATGTGTGCATGCACACAAAAAAAATCTGTATTCTTTTCTCTCCCTATTTTCTGCCATTTAAATCTAGACAAGCACTTGAAAATATCTGAAGGGATGTCACACAAAAGTGTTAACACTAGCAATTTCCAGGTTGCTGAATCGCGTGCAATGTTCTCTTTTCTTTGCTGTGTTTGCTTTTGCTATTTTGTATTTTCTACCACTTAGTAAACCAATGTGCCTTTGTTTTATGCAAAATTTAATGTAAGTTATTTGCAACTGAAGAGCAGATGAGGCCTAGAGGAAGCAGATGCCTGCCGCGGCACTCTGACACGCAAGCGCTCCACGCGAGGTGGCCTTTGACAGCCCGAGCAAAGCGAGTGCAGACTGAGAAATGACCCTGGCTGCTTATCTCCCTCCAAAGGAAGAGGAGAGGCCACAGAGCAAAGACGAAAAACAAAATAGAGGAATCGCATTTCCAACAGAACCAAAAGAGACAAAGCAATATGAGATTTGGAAACCACACCAAATATTATGATTTAAGATTCCAAGGACTCTCTCTCACATTGCTTCAAAAGACTCCACTTGTGTCCCCAGGGAGTGCCCCAAGGGCACCTTCACGCTCTGATTTGAAATGCTGGACTTTGTGGAGCCTGGGACACCCCTCTTTATCAGGATGTAGCACACTTGTGCGTAGGTGTTATCAATACGCATGTATTTACGTCTGCACACCTTGGCTTTTTTTTCCATTTCTTTTTTGCTAGACAAAATTTCTGTACAAGACAGCATCTTACTTAATGCAGAAATGAACATCATCTTGGCAGGCTGGAAGGAAACTAAAAATAATTTTGTCCTCGGGCTTTAAGTGGCCAGGAAGGTGACATGCCAGAGCTCTGGGATCCAGAGTTCACCTTGATAAGAGCTCGGTGCAAAGCACTGTGCTGCGAGGTCCTCCACAGAGGACAGAGGACCGACTTACTATACATGGTAACTTTAGTTGAGGGTGTGTGTGTGTGTGTGTGTGTGTGTGTGTGTGTGTACACGCACACACATAATAGTGCATGTTAACACTGTGCTGCGGATTGAATCCAGGGGCTTTCTACCTCAGAGCTATACCCCCAGTCCTATTTTTAAAATTTTTTATTTGGAAACAGGGTCTCGCTAAGTTGCTGAGGGCCTCACTAAATTACTGAGGCTGACTTCCAAACTGCGATCCTCCTGTCTCAGCCTCCCAAGTCCTGGGATTACAGGTATGTGCCGCCATGCCCAGAGAGGTGATTTTTTTAAAGAGTAAAAATTGCCCACATCTAGGGAGACAGCAACTTTAATCTTTGGTTGGCAGTCCATCCTCTTAATTACCACTGCATCTATAAAGACTTCCAAAGCCCCTTACCTGCTGCCCCGGGAAGAACTAATCTCTCTCCCTTCCTGCCTCATGGCTCAACTGTAACTTGTACAATAATTGGTATTTTCATAGCACCTTCAACACCTGAATGCACTGTTCACATTCCTAGTCCCTAATAAAACGTTGGGCACCTAGTCACTAAATAAACTTTTAATCATGAAATGAATAATACGTGAGTAAAGAAAAGCAACATTTTTGGAATTTAGAAACAATGTCTTCCAACTAGACACACACCTAAGTCACACGATTCTCATCTCATCTCACTCCCTCTGTCCCTTGACACTCGATTCTGGTGACCCTCTCAGAAATGAGTCTGGTCTAAACCCACAGCCAGACATGTCAGGATGTTGGCCCCCCGGGGACCGCGGCTAGCAACCACACTTGGGCCCACTGAAATCTCATACATTTCCTTGGACAGGAAACAATCTGCACCTGCCCCACCCCAGGGAGCAGCAGGCAGGAGACACAGACCACCCTGAAGGCCAGCCTCGCCACAGGACTATGGCAGAAAGGGCTCATACCCACCAGCGCCATCATGGAGGGCAAACCCTCTCAACCAGGAAGATGAATCCTTTTTAAATAACAGCCAAAAAAATCCCAACATCAGAAGAAGCACCTCTCTGCCCTCCTCCCAAGTTTAAGAGTAGAATGTGTGGCCCGGCGTGGTGGCACACGCTTGTAATCCCAGTACTTGGGAGGCTGAGACCGGAGGATCCAGGTTCACGGCCAGCCTCAGCTACTTAGGCCCTCCGCAACTTCGTGAGACCCGGTTTCAAAATAAAGTATAAAAAATAGGGCCGGGGGTATAGCTCAGAGGTAAAACGCCCCTGGGTTCAATCCCTGGTACCACAAAAAAAAGAGTGGAATGTGTGGCAATTAATATAAAATATTAATAAACGTAACATCAGTAAGAAAGCAAAAAGTGGGAAGAAAGGAAGGCAACAGCTATTTGGAAAAGTCTGGCAAAAATGAAGGAAGGGCTACGTGTGATGGTGCACACCTGTAATCCCAGTACTTGGGAGGCTGTGACAGGAGGATCACAAGTTAGAGGCTAGTCTCAGAAACGTAATGAGACCCTCAGTAACTTAGAGAGACCCTGTTTCAAAACAAAACAAATAAAATAAAATAAAATAAAATAAAATAAAATAGGGATGGGGTAGAACACCTCTGGGTTCAATCATCAGTACAAAAAAAAAAGGTATGAAGGGAGGAGAAAAGGGAAGGGAGAGTACTACTTTCCTACAGTTGCTGTAACAGAGGATCAAAAGCCAGGTGGTTTGAAACAGCAGCCTTGCTTGCTAGAAGGATGACACAGGGTATCTGCAGAGCCATGCTCTTCCTCACGTCTCTAGGGAAGAAGCCCTCCTTGTCTTTTCCACCTCTGACAATCCTTGGCCACCCTTGGCTTGTGGCTGCGTCACTCCACACACGTGGCTGTTTCCTCTGTGTGACTGCACACGGTCTTCCCTCTGTGTATATCTGCCTCTGTGCCCAAGTTTCCTTTCTGGTAAGGACAGCAGTCATACTGGATGAGGGCTCACCTGAATGACCTCTATTTAATTTGATTCCCTCTTTAACAACTTTCTCCAAATAAGGTGACCTTCTTATGTAGTGGGGGTTAGACTTCAACATACAGAGGGAAGGTGCTCACCAGGTGCATTCCCCAGGGGCTAACCCCTGAGCACAGACATCTCACCGGCCACCACCAACCCATATTATTGGTTTCACTGCACCTGATCATAAGTCTACACATCTCAGGACATATGGAAGTGGGCAGAGCTGGCCCGGGCTCTCTAAGCTCAGTGGCCCTGAACTTGACCCTTGGCTGCAGAGTCCCACGAAGGCAGTGGTTCCTTAAGCAGCCCAGGCCACCCATCCGCAAGCACTCCACCTTGGGGTTGGTGGCTTCGTTCTCTCGAGTTCACGCAGGTGCATCTGATGCTCGTCAGCTTTCCTTATCATCTCGTGTCTCACTTGCTCTGCTCTCCTTTGAGTTGACACAAAGAAGAACACGCCTCTTACCTCCCAGTGCTGGTGCATTTACCACTCATGCACTAACACTCCGGTTCCCTGAGTCAGACACTCTGCAGGACACACAGAGTTGAATAAGACAGGCGTGCTTCCTGTTCTCAGGGAGCCGGACTTTGAGAGAATAAGAGTTCCCCCACTCCTGAACAAAGCTCACTCATCACTTTTCTTCAGACTGTTTGCATCATAAAGTACAAAGGAAACCTAGAGTGACACTATGGATGCCCTGCCCTTGGCCCTCAGGCCTCCCCATGCCCGTGTGCCCCGAGACCCTTTCCAAAGTGTCAGACGGAAGGTGCTGTTGAGCGGACTCCCCTGGGAGTCTTCAATCAATGATTGATGTGGTTGGACCACAAATTCCCCAGCCCCCCGGTCCTGCAATAGTCTAACTCTAAGTAACGTATGTGTGGTGGGGAGGGGTGTTTTGTTTCCATTTCTGAGAGTGTCCCTACAGGACTAAGCTCCACTCACTTCCCCTTGGCAGCTGGCTCGAGAGTGTCCCCCTCCCCTGGTCCGTCCCCTTCCCTGTCCACTCACCTGTCACCATTGGTGTGCCCTGCCCTCTGTAAACAGCCACTCACACTCATTCCTTATATCAGGGTCTGTTTCTGGAAGACTCCCAAGCTAATACAAAACCTCACTGTCCCTCAGCCCATCTTAATTCAGTCCACTAAATGTTGATGATGGGCATTCCACAATATGGACCCAGTGGTCATGGTCAGGTAAGGTGCAAAGAGAGAGGCATCTTACAACCAGCAGAAATGCATTGTGGGTGGACAACTGAAAGGGCCTTGAGTGTATAAGAAGGGAATGAGTACATTGGACTGCTGGGATCAGTTTGGGATCAGGTTTACAAAAGAGAGGATGACAAATCCTACCTGAAAGTTAAGCAGCGTCTCTTAAACTTCCTTACATTATATGCCCCCCTCATGGAGCCTTCTTAGACATTTTTACCTGCAAATTCCTTCCTCCACCCATGACATTTTAATGTACACCTATACTGTATATCTGTTTTTGTCCTATTATAATTTCTAAGACGTTTGTCCCTCCATTACTACCCAAGAACCATTTTCTTTCTTTTGGGGGGGGGGTACTAGGGATTGAACCCAGAGGCATTATATCACCAAGCTACACTCCAGCCCTTTTTATTTTGAAATGGGGTCTTGCTAAGTTGCAGAAGCAGGCCTCAAATCCATGATCCTCCTGTCTCAGCCTTTCAAGAACTGCCCAGCTACTAAGAACCAATTTTTGTTCCCATTAAAAATGTCTGAAGTAAAAAAAAAAAAAAAAAAAAAAAGGCAAACAAGAAACACCATGAGACATACCAAAAGGTATGAAAGTGAATGGCTCATACAGGCCAAGATAAACAGTCCCATCTGTTCTGTGGTAGGTTCAAGATGGCTGCAACTTCTTTGCTCTTCCCACCTCAAGAGGAGTCTATGCTCCTTCCAGTTCAGCCCTTAAGAGACTGGCAGCTACCACTTGCCATCTCTTCTTTGGGAGCACTAAGTCTTCGAATCAGTCGCCATGCTGTGAGGAAGCTCAACGAGCCCCAAGGAGAGACATACACGGAGAGAAAACAGGACAGCTCAGCTCAGGCCCTCGCCGCCAACCAGCACCAACTAGCCAGCCATGGACTCAGCCATCTTGAAATGGATTCTTGAGTGCCAACTGAGCTGCCCGGCTGGCCCCCCAGAGCCCTGTCCAAACTGTGCATTTGTGAGCAGAATAAATGATTGCTCTTTTGAGCAACTAATTTTGAGGGTGATTTGTGACACAGCAATAAATAACCAGAATGCGATGCTTGCGGACCCTACTCAGAGCTATCAGATCTCACAGCAGGTCCACTACACGGTCACAAGGCCCAGTATGAACCAGGCTTTATTGCTTTGGACTGTGTTCCTCAGCAAGAAACTTGAGCCAACACTGGGTAAACAAGAAGTTCCTAAGTGACTGAGTCATTAATTAGGGTCACAAGGTTCCATTTTCCTGTCAAGCATATTTTTTAAGCAAAGCTGTTCTTGTTTATGAGTCAATTAGCGTGTAAATAAAAACAATCACGAGTCTCCATGAACAACATCACTGTATTTCTAAGAAGCAGGAAAACACTTAATAAATATGTTTAAAAATAAGCCAAATAAACCGCTAGCCCTAAAAGAGTAGTTCAGAACAGAATTGAATCAAGTGAAAATGTGTTCAAGTGCATATAGTTGACAGACTGCCCCACCCCAGCCAGGAGAACAACTCCAGCAGGGAAGAGAGGAGCAAGTCAGGGATTCTCTCACACACACACACCCTGTGCCACAGGGATCCCTTTCTGAGAATCACTGGTTTTTAAACAAATTATCTTTTACTGTAAAAGAGATCAGACTTTGCTTATCATTGCATCCATTCTCCACATTCAATCAGATACTGATTTAAAACATAGATTACCCAACACTGGGATTCCGATTATTAGAAAAAAATACATATATATATAGAAGCCGGGTGTGGTGGCGCATGCTTGTAATCCCAGTACTTTGGGAGGCAGAGACCGGAGGATCCGGGTTTGCGGCCAGCCTCAGCTCTCTCTTTCTCTCTCTCTCCCTGTCTCTCTCTCTCTCTCTACCTAGTGAGGCCCTCCGCAACTTCGTGAGACCCGGTTTCAAAATAAAGTATAAAAAAATAGGGCCGGGGGTGTAGTGTGGAGGTAGAACGCCCCTGGGTTCAATCCCCGGTACTGCAAAAAAAAAAAAAAGAAAGAAAAAATATATATATAGTACTGGGGACTGAACACAGGCGTGTTCTACCACTGAGCTGTACCCCCAGCCCTATTTTATTTTTTATTTGGAAATAGGGTCTCGCTAAGTTGCTGAGGGCCTCTCTATATTGCTGAGGCTGATCTCGAACCTGCAATCTTTCTATCTTAGCCTCCCAAGTACTAGGATTACAGGCATGTGTCGTCACAATGCCCAGCAAGAAAAAAAAAATTTACAGCAAAATAACCTATTTATAGCAAAATAACCAAAATAACCTGTATTTATGGCTACAATGGTAAGTGTGGTAAAGTTGAATACAATTTCTCCCATAAAATCTCTTACTGACCCTAACAGGATTTTCAAAGGCCATGATTTACTAGGATGGGATTCACCGTCCTGGTGCCTGCTGCTTCCATCCTCCAACTCCAGTCCAACCCAGGCTCCCTATACTTATTCCAAAAAGTAACATCTATCAAAGCAACAAATTCAAAACAGGTGCATAGTTAGCATGTAAATTTACAACTTTATATTTCCTTAGTTGCATTCAACATGCTTATAAAATCTGGATTTCTGCCGTGTAGTCCAAAGTTCCTACAACCTTCAACAAAAAGCAATTAGCAAATTAAATTACAAATGGGAAAGATAAAGCAACTTGACTCCCCACCAGTGAACAGACTTGGTAAACAAACCTCCAGTCCACATCCAAGTGTACATTAATTGGTTCCATTTGGCGCAAGCTCCCCTGCCTCGCCCGGGCTCACAGTCACACACCCAGCTGACTTCGCCCAGGGGGCATATGATTTTTCAATTCCTGGATTCAGTGCACATTCCCAATAGGGCTTGCACTATATGTTGTTTCTATTAGGTAACCAAGTCCCCAGCTTCAAAAGCCTGCATCCTGGCAAGTCTCAAAACCTCAGGTTGACACTGACAGTGCTGATGACACTTAACAATATGAGATATTTTCCTATAACGTAGAGTCTGCAGATTAGTCATGCCTAATTTCAACAATTCTTGGTGGATGTCTGCAACTATTATGTCATCCGTTGCTATTCATGTTTTGTTCGGTCCTACTACAAAGAAGAGAAAGGCACTATATGAGCCCTCAGCACACAAATATTTCATCAAGATCATAGGCATTTTCATGTGCTTTCTCCTTAATTGTGCAATTAACAAAAGAAAGCAAAAATATCTAATATGGGCCAGAAAGAATTCACCAGTAGGTTAGGGATGAATTTAAGAGGCTGTAATTATAGGACAGCTCATTTCTGGTTGCATGGGTGGGAATCCTGACTCCACTTTTTACTAGACATGTGGCCTCAGAAGTCCACTTAACTTCCCAAAGCCCAGTATGCCATCTATAGATGGAGAACTTTAGAGTAGCTGCACTTCACAGGGCTGCATAAGAACTAAGTGGGTGGAATAAATGGAGCAGGTAGCGCAGGTCCTGACACCAGCCAAGAGCTGTGATGTCAGCTATAACTGTAATGCAAATCATTACGAGGTAATCAATGATATTCATTATCAGGATTGTTAGATTTGCTTCCTTTGGTTTTGGTTTTGTGTTTTTGCTTTGCGCATCCTCTTAATTCTTCATCCGATCTTTTTCCTTCCCCTCTTTATTGCATTGACTTTAACATTTCTTCCTCTCTCTTGTCTCACCAAGTGACCTGTTTCACTAGGGACCCATTCATCAGTGAATTCTGCAGAATGCTATCACCGACGCCTGATAAGGAAACGATTCATATGAAGAGATGCCGGTCAGACGCTCTAGACGGAATGACTACTCAATGGAACCTCTGATTGCTTCCATCATCATCATCATCATCATCATTATCATCATCATCATCATCATCGTTATCTTGCTAGCATTTATTGAGCTGAGTCTCTGATATTTTGGGTGCGATGTCTCAGGAAATGCTCACCACAACCTTCTGAGGGTGGATGCTACAATTAAACCCACTTTGCAAAGGTGAAAACTGAGGCATGTAGACTGGGGATGTAGCTCAGTGGTAGAGCATTTTCCTAACGTGCATGAGGCCCTGGGTTCAATCCCCAGCACTGCTGTCAAACAAAATACAAAAAAAAAACAACATGAGGAACAAAAAGATTAAATAACTCAAGCTTGCATGCACGCAGCTCAAAATCAAAATGCCCAAATCTGGGCTACTTATCTCCTCCAGGTCCCTCCCCCAAAAACCTCTTTTCAGGGGACCCATCAGCCCCAGAATCAACTCACGGGCCCAAGTCAGACACTAGGGCTACAGGGTTTTTTCTCCCTCTTTCTTAATCTGCACATCCACTTAATCAAAATAGTCAACCAATTATTTTTCATCAAATCCCTCCATTATTGTGTTTTTGTTTTATCAGAAGCTAAGGAGGAAAGGTAGATGCTTGTTCAGGGCTGTCTATCCTCAGGAAAGGGACCACAAGGGAACCCCGTCACTGTGGGGAGGGTCAGGTCTGCAGGCTGCTGGAGACAGGACAGGTCCTGCGTGGCGCCCCTTTGGACAGTCATTAAATATTATCTAGTCCAAAGCACTGAACAAATGACCTCAATAGGCATTGTCATCGAATAGCTAAAGGTTTTACCTTTATATATAGGTATATAAAGGTTTTACCTTATTTTCTTCAATTTTTTTAAAGAAAAAAATAAGCTGGGTATGGTGCCATCTACCTTGTAATCCCAGTTCTTGGGAGGCTGAGATAGGAGGATCGCAGATTCCAGGCCAGCCTCAGCAACTTAGCGAGGTCCTCAGCAACTTAGTGAGACTGTGTTTCAAACTAAAAATTAAAATAGGGCTGGGGATGCAGCGCAGAGGTAGAATACTCCTGGGTTCAATCACCAGTACCAATAAACAAACAAATTAATTAAAAAACACAGTTATAATTCCCTTTGTTGGCAATTTTCTTATTTCTCCACCTTTTATCTCTATTGGAGATTTGTATTTTTTGGTTTCTCTAATCCTCCTTGAAGCTATGCCCTAAATTCCCTGGTTCATTTTCCATAAAAGGCCATGACAAAAAAAATAGTCCATTTGCGTTTATGTTTCCTTATTAATTTTATACAATTAAATGCATTTTATTATTTATAGTGACATTTTAAATTACCCAAATTGAAATTGATCTTTACCATTTCAGTGTTAAATCCATACAGTCCGGCTCTCTCGTCGAGACTACGCATGCTCAAGAAACTCAGAGGAAGGAAGGAGCTCTTGTGGTCAGGAGAAGTCAGAAAAAGATGTGAAAGAGGAAGTGGAACCGTCCATGTGCACTGGACACGAGTCAGGAGAAAGGAGGAAGGAAGGACAGACACGTGCGCTGACCACACAAAGAGCCACGCCGGCCTCAGGGCCAGGCGCCATCTGACTCCATGGAGGGTCAGGTCCCAACACAAAGCTGGACCCTCTCTGCAAGGTCAAATGTGAAAACTCGGTCCAAAGAAATGGCCTGTGAGCCCTTTACCCTCTGGCTCGGTGACTACTCATCCCTCCGGCCCGCATGTGTCTGAAAAGAAATGTTGACAATCTCACTCCCCTCCTGGTCCCAAGACCATCAGCAAATCTCTCTCTGCATGATCTCAATTCTGCTTCTTCTCAGCCCAGGGCTCTATGCTCCACCCATCCACACAGGGAAAGTTTGCAATTCTTGGGGTTCCCACAGTGAGGCAAAAAGGAGGGGTACTGGCCAAAGAATGGCCAGTCCTTGCAGAATGAGCCTGCATATGGGAGACCCCGGTGGCTCCTATCAGCCCCTTTGAGCTTTCAAAAAAGAGCCCATTCTCTTTTGTCCCCTTCTGAGACCTTAGCAGATGTGTGGGTTCCTCTGGCTTCTAATCTTATGCTTTATTAGAAAAATGATTCCCATCCAAAACTGTAGAGCCCAACTGTTAACATGGAGTGATAAACAGAATTTTAAAAAATAAAGAAGTTAGGGAGATGGGAACCATTCAAAAGAAAATTTAAGTAAAAGACAACCTTAATTTTTTATATCATTTATAAAAAGGTGAACCACTCTCATTACCACCTACTAGAAATTGTATTTTTCCTTTACTATATATAACCTTATAAGACTCAATTATCCAAGATTCCAAGATTTTCTTTCTTTCTTTCTTTCTTTCTTTCTTTCTTTCTTTCTTTCTTTCTCTCTCTCTCTCTCTCTCTCTCTCTCTTTCTTTCTTCTTTTTAACTGTCCTAAAAGCAAAGATCACTAGAAACAAAGTAAATGCCAGATTGTATCTGGCCACGTGCACGCATCGTCTGCTGAGCTGGTTTGAGCCAAGGCAGCTGCGTGGAAGTCATTTGTTTGTCCTGGATTTAGCCCTGGACTGAGCAGCTCAGTGACAAAGGAGGCTGGATTCTCCTTAGCAACGAAGACCTTTGCTGGGAAACAGCCCCCTCTGCGCAACAGGACCCCTCAGGGGACATGCCACCCAGTGAACCCCAAATGTGCACCAAACAGGAGAGCCAGGTCAAAGGGACTGGCTAAGCCTTCTGTCTTTCTAATAGATGCGATAATTACAACCATATGCATTTTGTATACAGGTTTCACATCTGAAATCTCCTTTGCCTTTTAAATCTGTTATATCAGTCCTTGCAAAAGTTCAAATGGTCTGCTTTTTCCTAGAAGTACCTGAGGCGACTGATGTTTACAATGACATAGCTCAGGCGATACGTGAAACAGAGGTGCCTGTTAGCTTGTGAAAGATTGAATGATGCTCAAGTTCAAGTGTTATAAACGGTGTAGTTTGTTGGACATTAGCAATCTATCTAAAGAGCATGTTCTATGCACATATACATGGCATTAGGTAAATAATTATCGCTTAATGAGTATGTACTAACATTACGTTTGTAGCAGTGTGGCAGAAGGAAGCTTTCAGGGAAACAAAAAAATCTCAAAACTATTAATGTAACTAACAAAAAGATTTCAACCCTTTAGCACAGTGGTTCTCAAAGTGTGTATTCCAGCTTCCCAGCACCAGCCTCACCTGGGAACTCACTGGAAATGAGATCTGCATGCCCCATCACAGACCTGAGAACCAGACAAGGCCAGGTACGCTGCTTCTAGCCAGCCCCCAAGTACTGCTGACACATGCTCATATTTGGCAATCACATGACTAGAGGGGAGCTTCGTTATGAACAGATCTGAACAGAACCTTCGAGGTGAAACAAGATGACAGCATCTTAACAGAGGAGGCCCTAGGAGGAAGAAGAACACAGGGGCAGGAATCGAACCTGTATTCGAGAACCAGCAGATTACTAGCTTGGCTGAAATACCGAGTACTAAAAGAGGACCAGCAGAGGCTGATGCCGGAAAAACCAGATATGGATCAGGTCATGAAAGACTATACTATATATTCTGCAAGTCGTGGGAAGTCAATGAGGCTCTGAGGGAAGAGTAAGACAAGGTCAAAGCTGCCCAGCAGTCTATATCTTTGGAAATCTGATTTGATACCACCATATAAATAGCAGAAGATGGCAGGGAAGCCAGGAGATTGCACCAATGCTGCTTCTCTAAATGTTCCTCTGAATAAGACTTCGCACGATACCAATCATTAAGGGGTTCGAGTTCATAACTACCATATCCTCAGTCTTTTACTTTTATATTTGGAAGCTCTGAACCATTGAATTGCAATACAGCAGCTCAGAAATGACATTCCAGCCAGGCATGGTGGTACAGGACTGCAATCCCAGTACTTGGGAGGCTGAGACAGGAGGATTGCACATTCAAGACCAGCCTCAGCAACTTAGCGAGACTCTCAGCAATCTAGAGAGACCCTGTTTCAAACAATTTTTTAAAAGGGGTTATGGGTGTAGCTCAGAGGTAGAATGCCTCTGGATTCAATCCCAAGTGCCAGATAAAAAAAAAAGAGACATTCTGCTTTATTTCTCTTTGCAGACATTACCAGAGATATTTCTCACCTAAATGACGAAAACTTAAGAAATCCAGCAAGCATCACCAATACACATAGAGAACATTCTGCAATGAAAATCGATAACCCCTAAATTTGCCTACAGAAAGAAGATGGAATGCCATAGTTAAAAGTAATAAAGGGAAACTTAAACACACCTTACTAAGTGAAAGACACCAGTGTCAGAAGGCCACACACTATGGAATTCCAACTAAATGACATCCTGAAACATTGAAAACTATGGCGATGGTGAAAAAGATCAGTGGGGTCCAGAAGTTGGAAGGGAAAGGAGGAAGAAGCCAAGCACCAAGGATTTTTAGGAAAGTGAAACTAGCTGGTTTGATGCTACCACGGTGGATACTTGCTGTTACGCTTGTGTTTAAACTCTTAGATGTGCAACACCAAGAGTGACCCCTAGGGTAAGCTATGGCCTCTGGGTGGTGATGATTACAACTTACCCACTGCAGCACATGGACCACTTTGGTGGAGGATGTTGATATGGGGAAAGCTGTGCATGTGGGGAGGCAGGGGTCTATGGAAATTCTCTGTACCTTTTGCTCAGTTTTGCTGTGAACCTATAACTGCTATAAAATTACAGTATCATTTTAAAAGAAAGCTCCTAAAACAACAGTAGTGTGATCTCGGGAGACATGTTTAAATCTTTGGTAGTTAGAGGGCACTAGCCACAGCTCCATTCTAAGCATCCAGCTCTAAGCACGACATCCTATATGTTCAGCTGACTCTCATGAATACCACGGACCCCCACCATCATCAACCATCCGGGGACCTCAACCCATTCATCTGCCACCTGTTCATTCAGACTCACCCTCTCCTGTCCTCTCTTACCCAGTTTACTTCCAAAGTCAAACATTATAATAATTTCCTTTCATACACTTTCAACAACCACTGCATCAAACTCCCTTGGAAAACCAACCCTGGTAAAACCAAGTCATGGACGCATGCACACGGATGCACGTGACTGGAGAAATCCATATAGTTGACCAGCTGCTCCCATGTGTGATTCATGACCACAGACCCCACGCAGCAGCTGAGGCTGCTGAGCAGTGTCACTGCACTTCCTTAATTGACCGCTGTCCTGCTGTCTCACGTGACTATTACACCTTCTCTTCCTCATCCTCATTCTCCGTAGAGCCTTGCTTCCTATTATACACTGAATTATGTCTCCCAATAGGTTTAAACCCAGATGTGACCTTATATGGAAGTAGGGTCATCCACAGATGTAATTGAGTTACAGTGAGGTACACTGGATTAGGCTCTACCCTAATTCAATGCCTGATGTCCTTATGAGAAGAGAGACACTTGGATACCTATGGGAATACAGCATGTGCAGACGGAGGCAGAGACAAGAGAGATGTTTCTGCAAGCCAAGGATTGCCAGAAGCCTCCAGAGGCTGGGGGAGTGCTAGGGAATATTCCTTCTCAGAAGGAACCAACCCTGCTCACACTTGAATTTTAAGCTTCTAGTCTCCAAAACTATAAAAGAAAAAATTCCTGTTGTTTTGAACTATTGTGATAGTTAATGTTATGTACCAACTTGACTGGGCCTTGGGGTGCCCAGGTATTTGGTTCAACACTATTCTGGCTTGAGTCTATGAGGGTGTTTGGGGTAAGATGAACATCTGAATTAACAGAATTAGTAGCGTGAGGAAAGTAGACTGCTCTCCCTCATGCGAACGGGCCGTGTCCACTCAGCTGAAGGCCTGTGTGGAAGGAAAAGGCTGACCCAGCCTGGCGTAGGAGGGAGCTCCTCCTACCTGGCTTCCTGAGTGCTACATCAGTCTTGTGCTGACTTCAGACTCTGAAGCACCAGCTCTTCTGGGGGCTCA
This sequence comes from Glis glis, assembly GCA_004027185.1. NCBI lineage: Eukaryota > Metazoa > Chordata > Mammalia > Rodentia > Gliridae > Glis > Glis glis. The sequence goes on from PVJS01022667.1 coordinate 22,092, forward strand.
AGCCTCTGACTTTTGGACTGGAACTTACACCACGGCTCTCCTGCTTCTCAGGACTTTGGACTCAGAGCGTAAGGCCATCATCGCTCTCCTGGGTCTCCAGCTGGCCACATCCATCCTGGGCTCCTCGGTCCCCACCGTGGCACAGCCACTCCTTGTCTCCTCTAGTTCCAGTTCCCTGGGGAACCTGGACTAACACAGACACCAGGGCGTGGTACCATGTTATGGCAGACCTAGGAAACTAATAAGTACCCTCCTTCTCTGAGGACATGGCTACCTGCAGAAGACAGCCTTCCCAAGCTCCCATCCCTCCACATCTGCCCTCCACGACTCTGCTGTGTCCCATGTCCCCATGGACGTCCCACTGTACTCACAGGAATGGCCAGGCAGGCCAGGGGCACACTGATCTCATCCCTCCCTGTCTACTCGGGATGATTCTCCAGCAACCTCTCCCTCCTCTGTAGCATGTCTTTCCCTCCCACAGGATCATAACGCTAAACTTAGAATGTGCTATAATTCCCTGACCAAGAAGACAAAATAGTCCTCTCTAGAACCCACTTCTCTCAATCCATAGAGCTATCTTGGCCTTTCTCTCATCCTCTCTCTAGAAAAACTCAGGTTTCTAAGTTTCCTTCGCCCTCTTCTCCAGTTCCCCTAGGTCTACTCTCCTTCATCCTCACTTGACCAGGCTTTTGCCCATCGCTCTCCAGAAATGGCTCAGAACATATTTACCAATGACATATGGGTACCATTCCATCGTTGGGAATATTCCTACCCTTCACGTACCTATTTCTACTTATTCCTGTTGGCTCTTAAGCCCATGGTTATCTCGTCAATCCTGATACATGACAAAAATACATATCACAAAATACGAGTGGTCACAACCACCCACCCCAGTGGAGGGACTGATGTAAAAGCCATCCACTCTCTCTAGGTTTCTTTCCCTTTAAAATAGAAACATCAAGACAGCTGACCAAGGGCTGGAAAAGTAGCTCATTGGTAGAGTGCTTGCCTAACATGCATGAGGACCAGGGTTCAATCCCCAGCACTGGAAGAAGAAAGGAAAGGAAAGGGGGGGGGTGGGAGTTGACTAAGAGCCCTCCCTGCTTGGACTTCACTTAACTAGCTTTCCGTCATTCCCTGGTGGTCAACTGTGGTCTACCGGTGCTGAGACATATGGGGAAAACACATGCATGATTGAAGACTCTAGGATGCATTTATTTATCCCTCATTAAAAGGAAAGGGAGGGGGAAGAGAAGAACAAAGAGAGGGAAGAAAGGGAGAACAGAGGGGAACAGAAAGAAAAGAAAAGAAGTGAATGGGGAGGAGGGGGAAGCACTGGGGAGGGATGGGTGGAATGATGGAGAAAAGGAAGGGAAGGAAAGGAGACCACTCAAAACACAGTTATGTTAAAGAAATACTGGCTTTTATATCCTTACCCTAGAACAAGTGATGATTATATGAGATAATTGCTCCTTAAATCTCCTGATTCTTTAGTAAGCATGCTTTTAAATATTTATGTGGAGTCTATTTTTCTTTTGAATTAAATCTTTTTCTCAGTGACAATTCCTGGTAACTACCTCTTAAGTGCTACTGAGAGCAAAGAGAACACATCTCAGCCATATCCGAGAGACACTGAGCTCCTCAGATCACTCCTAAATCATGCGAAGAACCTGCAAGCCCCCCCGCCCTCGTCTATTACCACGGATCTCAGCTGCCATTCTATAGAGCGGAGAGGTGGTTGGACATGTGGTTCTTGCACAGAAGTGTCCCTCAGCCAAGGGCAAGTGGAGGTTAAGCCCAGTGTTCTGCTCACCCAGTGTGCACCCTGGAGCTGTGTCCAACCTTGATGCACACAAACACAACCTAAGAACCACCTAGGGTCACGCACGGCCCACGAGCACATCTTCATTCATTCGGTCATGCGAGGGGTCTATATCAGGTGTGGAGCTTGGCGCTAGGAACAGGAAACAAAATCAGAAGCCTCAAGGGGCTCACAGGTGACTCTTGATGTCAGTGTTGGGCAGCAAAGTCAGAGGGCAAATGAGGGACAGCACCGTTAGCCAGGCTCAGTCTGAGCACTGTCTCCCCAGATGCGGTGAGACCCCTGCAGAACACGAGATGATTTTAGGTGGTACGCAGATACAGCATTATACACACACACACACACACACACACACACACACATAAACACACACACACGTAAATACACACATACATAAACACACACATACATAAACACACATATATATACACATATATATACACATGCATATATATACACATATATCTGTATATGCATATATATTATATATTATTATATATAATATACATAATAAATATATGTATTAATAATATAGAACATAATATATAATATACATACTACATTATTATATATATACATATTCATCTCACCTACCTAATGAGAAATTTACTCCCAACTTAAGTTCTCTTTCAGACTGGTATCAGGGAGAAAGCCTCAGCTTGAAGCCGGCATACTGTGAACACCTTACACTCTTGTCTTCCTTTTTAATCTCAGGACCCTCAGAACGCAATAATAATTCATGAGTCTTTCCCACTGTTTTATTTTTATTGTTTTCTTGTGTGTGTGGTGGTTATGGAGGTTGAACCCAAAGGTAATCTAACTCTGAGCTACACCCTCATCCCTATTTTATTTTGAAACCGGGTCTCACTAAGTTGCTGAGGACCTTGCTTAATTTTGCTGAGGCTGGCCTCAAACCTGTGATCCTTCTGCCTCAGCCTCTCAAGTATTAGTAGTGTAGGTGTGTGCCACCACACCCGGTTTATTGTTTCCTTTAATTTATGCCAAGTGACATTGGTTCCCTATGTAAGGCAATGATAAATATTTCCTCTGAAATATATGCCTTACTTAATAATGTGTGTCAATTAATGCCAAAAGCATAAATATTTCAGTTAGCATACAGTACATAAAAATTGTGGATGTGGCATACCATATCAAAGCACTGGTGAATCCATTATGCGAATGATAGAGTTGGAGCAGCACTGAGCTACATCACAGGCTGCAGGAGGGGCAGGGCCATGTCTGTCTCCCCCAGTGGCATCCCAGCATTTGGCACAATACCAGATATATAGCAGGTATCACTAAGTACTGCTGGAATAAACTAAGGGAAGAAGGGATGGTCAGTCATTGACCAAGGACAGGGAAGACAGGCACACAGAAAGAGGATATGATTAATCATCAGTTTCTGCCTGTAGACTGCTTTGAGGAGGGAGATTTCACGGGGAGTGGAAAAGCAGGAGAAAGAGTGAGAATCTGCTTTCTCTGTCTGTCGGCAACTCACAGTTGATGGTCACTCCTACACTGGGCAGACATTTGCTTCTAAGCGTCGCCATTAATTTCCTGGGCATATAACCTTTTCTTGCCTCTTGGGGTCTTGTTGTTTTTCTGCCTCATTAAATGATTTGCTGTAGACCAGGTTATTCACGAGCCTCTTGCTTTACCAAGTGGCCAGCTGGTACATACAGTCTTAACAGGAGCCACGCCATCCCCAAGGGGGCAAGCCCTGGTTTTAGGTGGCTGAGAAAAAAAAATAAAAAATCTTACTCTTACACATAAAGCACATGTCTAACTCTACTACTTGAACCATTATAGAGCAGCATATTAAAATTTCATTGCAAGGTGTTACCAGAGAAAAAGTGTCCAAAAAGATCCTAAGGGATCTTTTTTTTTTTTTTTGCGGTAACAGGGATTGAACCCAGGGGTGTTCTACCTCCGCGCTACACCCCCAGCCCTATTTTTTTATCCTTCATTTTGAAACCGGCTCTCACGAAGTAGAGAGAGAGAGAGAGAGAGAAGCAGAGAGAGAGAGAGCTGAGGCTGGCCTCAAACCCGGATCCTCCGGTCTCCGCCTCCCAAAGTACTAGGATTACAAGCGTGCGCCACCACGCCCGGCCTAAGGGATCTTTTCAATAATAAAAAAAAGAAAAGACACTGAGAAATCAGTGTTGGTTTTCCCAGCACCACCGACGTGTAGCAGCTGCCCTGGTCTTTACCAGTTTGATGACACTTGAAACTCCCAGCCGCCTCCAGACCTTGCTCTGGGAGGAGGGCACATTGCCTCCAACAGAAAGCAACCAGGCTAGAGGAGTCCAGAGAAGGCAGCCAACAACTTGGCTACGCGGCCAGTGCTTCTAAGGATGTCGACATCCTCACTCAAGGGAATGGAATGGAGTTCTTACATAATCTGGTTCCTCTCTCAGGGCCCCTTTGGAACAGCACAGAGCCCAGCTCCAGATACAAAATGGTGCCCAAGAAATAACTTGAAATGAGCACACCCATCCATCAGTGCCTCACCGAGATCTTCACTGGGAATAAATCTGAATTCAGCAGCTAATACACACCCTGAAACGAAGGCCTCAAAAGCTTAGAGGTATTTTTTTTTCCATTCACTTAGCAAGTTCATTCATGAGCTTATATTTAGACAATCTTAAGACTTCAACCAAAATTAATAGGTTCAAAGCACCGGGGAACGCTGTGCAATATGTGAATCAGCACTCTTAAATTGGATTAAGATTTTGAAAAGAATTAGTGAGTCAAATTTAAGTAAAATAAATCTCATCAACTAAAGCACCAGCTTAGGAGGGTTAGTGAGGCATGCCGAGTGTCACAAACAGGGTGAGAAGATGAATTCAGAACCAAGTTCCACCTCTTACCAGTCACGTGGCTTTGGAAAATCAGATCGATGTAAAAGAACTCAATGTTTAATGTTTAAAAATTTACACCCGAAGCCAGGCGTGGTGGTACATACCTGTAATCCCAGTATTTGGGAGACGGAGACAAGAGGATCGCAGGTTCGAGATCAGCCTCAGCAACTTAGCGAGGCTCTTGGCAACTTAGTGAGACTTTCAAAATAAAAGATAAAATAGGGCTAGGGTGTAGCTCCGAGGTAGAATGCCCCTAGGCTCAATTCCCAGTACCACAAAACAAACAAACACAACTAAATCTGAATCTAGCTAGAAGGCTAGGTTCAAGGGAGACTCTGGACCACAGCTCTTGCCCAGGCCCCTCCAATACGGCCTCAGGTTTAGTCAGACCTCACTCATGGTGGCTCAGACCCCCAGACAGTACTGCCACAAGGCCAGGACAGAGGCAACTGCTGCAAGACTTCTCCCAACCCAACCTCTGAGTCTCAGAAAGTCATCCTAGCCACATCCTGTTGGTCAGGTCCCGGGAAGGGGAATTAGACAGCAGCTCCAATGACAGAGTAGCAATCCATTGTTCATCTACCACACAGACCGCACGTAAGCACAGATGATAATATCATGCTCCAGAGTTAAGTCCCGGGGTATTACAGAAGAGCACTAGGTTCTTCCTTGTTACCCTGTCGAGTGTGGCTGGGTAGATGAAGCACTTAACTGTTACACCCTAAGCACTACACACTTAATAAAATTAGAGTATAACCTGATTGGGAAATGACCTTTCAGAGCTGGTTTTCCCAGAAAGAAAAACAAGTAAGATTGATGTCAAGTACAATTTGCTCCCAGCCAAATTAAACACTTGTTTCGCAAAGCGATAGGGAAGCCATATGTGATTTTCAAAATGGCTTCCCGAGAGGGCAAGAAATACTGGGAAGGGGCATATCAAGCTGAGAATGGAAAGGCGCTGTCAAAGAGGACTTATTACCCCGGCGTATGATGAGAACAATCTCCAGTCCCTTGCCACTGAGTTATGGTTCAGAGAGCCTAATGAAAATTCTAAGAGAGAATTAAATTAAATGTGTTGTTCTAGGCTCAGAGCTGACCCACAGCTATTCCGCGGGGCTGGTGAGCTTTCTGGGTTGGTGAAAAATAATTTCAAGATTGTTAGTCAAATCTCAGAAGAGAAAAAAAATGACATAAATTAAAAAAAAACACTAATTGGATGAAAGGAAAAGAAGACCTAAGATCTATTAGAAGCTTAATCTTTGTGATTTTAGGCATTTCTCTTTTACAAAGAGGAAACGGGAACCAAGGTGGAGCATTTGAAAAATTTGCTAGAACAAAAGACAAATGCTATAATAAGATGTGAATGAAGAGGCAGGCTGTACATATGCTCCCTACAGCGAGAGGAGCACAAGTTCAGAAAATCGTTCCTTTTGTCAGTTCATGAGTATATATGATGACGTCCCCTCTAAAAAACAGAATTTAAAAATTAAGGAGAACAGGAAATGATAAGAATATTATACTAGAAGCAGATATTTCCAATTCAAATTTAGGATTCCAGGGCTTACATATCAGTCTGGGATTTATATTTGCTAAAATATAGGTTCCTTAATGACATGAAAACAATGACCAATTTGCTTTTATTTTATAATGTATATGGAATTTATGTGATAGAATATTATACATATCTTACTATATATCTGCTCATATATGTGAGCGAGTGTGTACATACAAGATAAAGAGGATGAATAATAGAGCAAAACATATTGTGTGATACGATATATCAGAATAAAACAGTTACTATTCATATGCATTACAAAATGCTCACACATATTCAATATGAACATACACATATATGTATATGTTACAAGTATATGTAATACATACACTGAAATTAGCTCAGAATAATACTGCCAACATCTTTATTAAAGAAAGATTACTAAAAGTGAATGATTACTAAAAAACAGTTAAAATATCTTGGCAGATTTCTTTGTTTTGAAGTTATAGTCCACTAATAATGGATAGTCGGCGAATGTTTTACAGTTACTTGAAATAATTATTCCTCATGAGGTTAAGTCATCCACTTAATATAGGGTTTCCTCCATTGTTTAAGTTTTTCTTTTAGTTTTCAGAGATTATGTATTATATTTTGTTTTAATTTTTATCTACATCGTATAAACATTTACATGGTTCCACAAAATTCTCCTATATTTAGAAAATTCTAGTATCTATTCCTCTCCCCTCTCCCTTTATATTCTGTCCCTTCCTTTCCCCATTGTAATTTTTTTTTAGTTCTTTGGTTTATTCTTCATACATACACACATGCACACTTAGATACATGCAAATATACACACATATTTACACCTTGATATGCACATAACAGATGCATATGTACATATATAAACACAAAATACACTACTTATACATACACACACACATACTCATATTTTTCCACTTTTCAATTCATATTTTATCAGTTTTCTAATGTAATATGATACACATTCTTCCCCATTCTGGATTTTTTTTAGCTTAGCAATATGCCCTAGACATAATTCTTAATTTGCTTAATAACTACATCTTTCTCAGAGCATCATTATTCTAAAGTTTATTAAACTGATACCCTCCTTATAATTTAACATAGTCCCGGGATTTTGCTAATAAGATGTTGTAAGGAATAGTAGCCCTGAGACCATCTCTTTTTATATTTTCAGCCACAAAATTATAGTTTTGGTGAAAACAACAAAGACTATGTCATTTACCCAGATTGAAAGTGCTCAGAAAAATATCACCTGTACTCTTTCTTTTCTTTTAAATGTACTGAAAGATGAAAACTGAGAGAGCATTAATACTAAAAATCCAAGGACTGTAAAATTGCCACATAGGAGAACTGACCTCCAAACCAGTTAAACATTGGGGTGGACCTAAAGAATCAAGATCAAAATTGTTTCCTGAAAGTGAAGATATGTAACTGAAAAATAATAATTTGACAATAAAAAAACCCTAAGGTTATATTTCCAAAGACTGGAAAGAAGGGAGGAAAAGGAAAATTTCACTAAATTACTCTTTATAATGGGAGTGAGTCATAGTTTCCCTGTGAACTTTGATAAGAGAAACACAGGTCAAGCTTCTCACGGACATTCTTTAAACATAACCGTAGCATCAACATCTCCAGGATAAAAATTATCTACACTCTCCACATCACTGGAGAAAACAAAATTAAACATAATTCATTAAAATGTGTATAAGGGCCGGGCGTGGTGGCGCACGCTTGTAATCCCAGTACTTTGGGAGGCGGAGACCGGAGGATCCGGGTTCTTGGCCAGCCTCAGCTCTCTCTCTCTCTTTCCCTCTCTCCCTGTCTCTCTCTCTCTCTCTCTCTCTCTCTCTCTCTCTCTCTCTCTTTCTACTTAGTGAGGCCCTCCGCAACTTTGTGAGACCCGGTTTCAAAATAAAGTGTAAAAAATAGGGCCGGGGGTGTAGCACAGAGGTAGAACCCCTCTGGGTTCAATCCCCAGTACTGCAAAAAAAAAAAAAAAAAAAAAA
>PVJS01022668.1:0-30317 GCA_004027185.1 Glis glis
CAAAAAAAAAAAAAAAAAAGATCTTTCCAGGATTGTGACAAATGTGGCTCAGATGGAGGAAGGGAATAGACATAGATAGAATGTGTGGAATAAAGGTATGATTAGAAATGAGGAAATAGTTTGGTATAAGTGAATTTAAAGAATATGTTGAGGAAGTAGTGGGGGATGAACCTGAAAAGCCAAATTGTGATTAGGTTGTAATGGGATTTGTATATAAAGATGTTTGGGTCTTTCGGGCTGCTGGCAATCATTAGAAATTTCTAAAAGGGGAGTAACAGGGATGAATTTATGTTTTCATTAGATAACTCTGAAGGTAGGATAGATTGGGAAAGATTGTTCAAGAGTAGAGTCAAGATGGTAGAGCAGGAAATGATGGGGAAAGGAGGAAGGCATGGGATAGATGTAATAGACCATTTGAAAGCAGTTACCTATTGCTGCATAAATAATTACTTCTTAAAAAAAAGCCAGCAAATCTTTATTTGCCCACACACTTCCTAGGGGGCAGAAATTCAATGGCAGCTTGGCTGGTTGCTTCTGGCTTGGGTTTTCTCATGAGGTTGCAGTTACATGTCAGCCAGGGCTGCAGTCATTCCGAGTCTTGCCTGGGGCTGGAGGACCCTCTGTCTAGATGGCTCACTCACAAGGCAGGCAAGTTCATGCTGGAAATTGGCAGGAGCCTTCAATTCTTCACCCCCCAGGACCTCTCCATAGGGCTACTTGAGTTCCCCCAACACACGGCGGCCTGATTTTCCCAGAGTGAGTAAGAGAAAAGGCTTTTGTGACCTGGCCTCAGGAGTCACATCTTTGATTTCTACAATATTCTATTCACATCACATTTTAGTTCTATCTCTTGTGGCAGTCAAATGCATAGGGGTGTGAATTCCAGGGCTATGTTTCATTGGGGGCGGTCCTGAATCCTGGCTCAGACATCTTTATCATGGATGTGCCAATCTGTTTCTTTGTATGAGTCAGTTTTATAGTTCTTTCATAAAGGCAGGGATTGCTGCTCACAATAAAAGCTACACTTACTGCACAGGCTTATTCACACATGCATAATAGATGCTTCTGCAACTTCCATCAAGGGAGGAAGGTGCAGTGAATCCAGTCATTGTCTGGACTTCAGGCAACAGGAAGATTGGGATGGCTATGTTATTGCAGCAAAGCTTGCTAATCCTAGAGAACAGTGCAAGTGGGAAGTGAGAGAAAATACTGTTTTAAGTATCATCCAAATAACAGGCATCTCTATGGGGGAAAACACATGCTAGTCTGATTTTTCCTGAGCTATCTCTCCATTATATTTCTGGGTTAAGAATTTGAATTGGTACAAAGGCCAACATCCTATGTTAAAGGGCAGGGTAAGAATATCACTTAAGTTTTCAGAATGTATATGTGTTTACTCATGTGTTTCAAATATTTAAAATACTCTTATGTGTCTCAAGTATTTAAGATTAAGGTAACAAGTGCTATAGTGTTCACTCTTATTTTTCTCAATATCCTCACATGCACATATTATCTATTTAAGGTTACTTGGGAGATCATATTTCCCTTCATGCTCTTAAATTCTCATTTGAGAATATCTCATGGACACTGAATCATTTTGACAGAGAAACGATGAAACTGATTTAATATATATCTATATTTTCAAGTGTGAAGTAGAACCCTTGTTCTAGAGACGTTTCCTAATAGTTACATGCAAACCCAACTGAGTGATTGAGGTCATGCCATCCTGTAATAAAAATATTAATAGGCTTTTAGCCACATTGAAATAAGAGCTGTCCAGATGCTTTCAGGCATAACTGTGATGATGTTGGGATCTTATTCTTAATTGGCAATGCACTGCAACTATTTTTTAAGCCAGCAGCATTTAATTGATTTGAGGATTATTCCTATGTTTGATATTTGGATGAGATTGACAAATACCACTTGTCCAGAATAACATTTTAATGCAAATTTCTTATCACGGAGTGTTCTGTGATGCCAAATGTTGCTCTTAATGATTTTCCACAAGAGAGCATAATTATGATATTTCCATCAGTAAAATTATTTCAAATTTTTGATTAAAGTTGGGTTATTTTCTGTCACTGTAGTTAAAAAATGGACTTTACTGACACATCGTTAAATTATTTTAATGTTCAGTGTTTTTACAGAGAAATTACCAGACACAGCAGGGCCAGTGAAGACTATTCTGGCCAGTGAAGTTCGGAATATACATATGTGCCCTTTTCAGTGAACACAAATGCCGCTGTGAATATCCCAGTGTTTCATTAAGGATAGATTTGTTTATGATGTGAAAAGAGACTGGATAAAGATAGGGTAACACGAGTTCCAGCTTCTTAATGTTATTTTGAGTAAGTTACTTAATATTTTTATTGCAGTTCCATCCTGTGTACCTTGGGGTTAGTAAAACCTACTTTAAAATCTTATTGTGAGGATTAAGTAAGCTAATCTATGAAATAATTCTAGTATAGAGTCTAGAAATATTAGTACTCAATAAATGTTCAGTTTTATTTCTATAATTTCTTTATTCTTGTCTCCTAGATGTAAAGTATATCAAATAATGGGTTAATCTAAGAAAATATGTTGCAACGAGACTTTTTTTGTGTGTGTAATTGTGTGCCAAGTTATTTTAGCTGTGCGACTAATTTTGCCAATGGATATAATTTGCTTAGGACAAAAGTTTATCCTGTGTGACATCTTGAACACTTTTAAGAATTTCTTTTTTTTTTTTTTGCGGTACCGGGGATTGAACCCAGGGACGTTCTACCTCCGAGCTACACCCCAGCCCTATTTTTTATCCTTTATTTTGAAACCGGGTCTCACAAAGTTGCGGAGGCCTCACTAAGTAGCTGAGGCTGGCCGCGAACCCGGATCCTCCGGTCTCCGCTTCCCAAGTACTGGGATTATAAGCGTGCGCCACCACTCCCGGCCTACACTTTTAAGAATTTCTTATAGGTGATGGATATGCTGATTATCCTGATATGATCATTATACATTGTACACATATATTGAAATGTTATACTGCATCCCATTAATATGAACAATTATTATGTGCCAATTAAAAAGAAAAAGTATATTTTAAAAATTTGTATAAGAAAATTTAATGACGGAAAGATATTAGTGGTTTATTTTCAAATGAAAAAGTAGATTAAAAACAATATATGCAAAATGATCCACTTTTAGAAATCTTTTAGAATATATGTGCAAAGATAGCTAAGTGTGTATAAAGCTGTAATGGTGCCACTTGGGAACTTTTTGAATTAAAAATCCTCAATATTTTTTTTCTTCTTTCATTTCCTGTAACCTGTATTTCTGAGATTACCCTCTCACTCCCAGGGCACAGCCTGACTAAATCTACATATGTATATTTCCTGGCTTTTGTTCCTATAAATTATAACATTTATATAGGGCCATGGAAGCAGATTAGTTGCCTTCCCAGTTTGGGCCAAACTGCTTCTTAATGTTATTTTGAGTAAGTCACTTAATATTTTTATTTCAGTTCCATCTTGTGTACCTTGGGGTTAGTAAAATCTAGTTTAAAATCTTATTGTGAGGATTAAGTAAGCTAATCTATGAAATAATTCCAGTATAGAGTCTAGAAATATTAGTACAATTAAATCAATCTTTCTTTCTTTTCCTTTTGATGTCCTTTTTCTACCACCTAGCTATCTCACTAGCCATTTTTATTCTTTATTTTGAGACAGGTTCTCACTAAGTTGCTGAGGATGGTCTTGAACTTGTAATTTTCCTCAGAGGTCAGTTGCCTTAGCCTCCTGAGTCACTGAGATTACATGTGAACGCCACCTCACTAGGTGTTTTAGTTACCTGTTTTTCATTGCTGTGACCAAACTACCTGATAAGAACAACTTAGAGGAGGAAAAATTTATTTGGGCTCATAGCTTCAGAGGCTCAGTCAATGGTTGGCCTGCTCCGAGGTAGAAATATCATGGCACAGGGTGTGGCAGAGGAAAGCTACTTAGAGAGAAAGAGTGGAAGGGACCAGGGACAGATATAAGCTCAAGGCCACATCCCCAGAGACCTACCATCTCCAGCCACACAACACCTACCTACAGTTACCACCCAGAAAATCCATTCAAATTATTAATCCATCAGTGGATTTTCTACTGATGAGATTAGAGCCCAGATTTGATTATTTTCATGTAGGATAGAAGAAATAAATAGGTAGAAAGGAAACAGACAGGAAGGAGAAGGAAAATATAACTTCGATGTAAGAACCTGGTGCTAAATTTCAACTTTTACTCCTCAAACCAGTTCTCTTTCCAGGGCCTACCTATCTAAATTCCTGGGAAATCTGTAGATCCTGGAGTTAACTGAAGGAAACTATAATGGCCTTGTGCACTGTTAACATGACAGATACAATATCTTGAGAAACCTATAATTTATGGGGCTCTCCAGCTTATCTATTGATCAGATAATGGAAATGTCGTTCAGCCTGAGGACCCTAAGGAACCCAGACCACCAGAAACTCCTTTTGAGACCACTGGACTGAGGTCATCCTCACAGACCTTCCCACACCCTCTCTCATCATGTTTCCTTTAAAAGAAGAGCCATGGACCCCAGAAGGCATCTCCTTCTTGAGGTAGCCCACTTTCTCCCTTGAATGTATATTTCCTACTTTCCTAAATAAACCTCTGTCTATGTCTCTGACTGGCGCATGCTGGAATTCTTTCTGTCATGTAAGTCAAGGGCCCTGCTGTCCTGAAGTGGGTTTCCCTTTTTGGGAACTCCTCAGACCCCTCACAGAATTAACCTTCCCCCCATGTTATCTTCATCTCTGAACATTTTTGCACTGCTAACACATCCAGTCCACTAGAACCCCAGCAGGGCCTCTGGCCTGGGGTGCTGGAAACAGAATAACGATTAGAAAGCTATCCAACAAAATGTTAACAGTTAAAAAAGGAAATGCTTATTTTAGTGAAAACTCATAAAATACTGAACTTAATGTAGGGGCCAAATAGTATGTAAGATGATGTTGATGATGATGATGATGATAATAATAAATCTTAATGCCTGTAATGGGACATGAGCATTGCAATTCTCTTTAGTTCCCTGTTGTCCTGGTGGCCACCCTCCCTACTTTACCTTACCTGAATGGCTCCTGTAAATATTTTTTTTGTTGTCTGTGATATCAAGCATCACAATAAGCCCCCACTGGAAGGATTTACTGTTTGGCAAGGTAATTTTCCTCTCCTAAGTCATAAGTGTAACGTGGAAATTGCCTGCTGGAGAGTCAGCAACAGGAAGACAAATACTTGTGTTCATCCACTACTTGCAAGAGCCCCAAGAAACAACAGTAACAGCAAAATAATACTTGATATACCTAAGCAGAAAAGGGCAGAACAAATCAACTTTGACCTAAATAGAGAAAGAGAATCTTCTCTCTTTTTAAGCTTTAGCATGTAAGCGTGCTTCCTAAAGTCCTTCCATAAGTAGCATTATTTTCAACATGACAAATTTTCCAAAATGCCTATACACTTATAAATCAGAAATCTTAGAAATCTTAGAAATGAGCAGTTTCAATTTCAGTTTCTCTGAAAGCTCATAGAATTCTACTGATTCCCTACTGTCAGTTTTGGGGATTGTGCCTTCAATAGCAGGCCAGATTTTCTTTTCTTTCTTCCCTTTTTTCCTTTCTTCAACTTGGAAATAATTTGTACTTGAAATGTTTTGATTTCTTATTAATATTTCCATTATATAATTAAACTAAATGCTATAATATACGCCTAAGTAGGAATCGAAAATTCAGGTTATATTATTTGCTTTAAAAATTGACTTATATTCCCTAATAATTTGACCATTGAATTTACAGTTAACATTCACCCATAAACATACCATAATGGTAGTGGGTCCCAGGAAATGATGTTAGGCATGATATTCAGTCTTCCAGAACTCACCAGGTTTATTCTCTTGCTTATCTTCCTGTGCTTGCTTTTGTCCTTCTATCTTATGTTTGCCTTCAAATAAGTAAGAAGATGGAATCTGAATAATAAAACAGAATCCCAGTGCTTCAATAATACAAAGGACATTTTGAGAACTCAAAAACAAATCTTCATGATTTGGGATCAAACAGGGAGGATAAGGTTGAAAAGTGCTGACACATTATCTAATCATCAGAGTTATGAAACAGCAGGCACCGGAACAGTTCTTTCTAGAGATTCATTTGTGTTGACACTTTTAGGACACTGGGGATAAAGTGTGACTGTTGGTTATTTCATTTTGTTACTTTTGTAAAGGATCTGATTTTGTATGTGCGTAGCTCAAGAGTCATTCCAAATTATTCCTGGCTGCAAACATCTTTGTATCATGTGATACCTCTAACTATACCATTTCCTCTCTTGTTCACTTATGTGGTTTTTTTCCCTTAAGATACTTCAGGTTTTCTTATCTCATTAAGAAACAACAATATTAGCCGGGTATGGTGATACACGTCTGTAATCCCAGTACTTGGGAGGCTAAGACAGGAGGATTGCAGGCTTGAGGACAGCCTTAGCAAGTAGTGAGACTCTCAGCAACCTAGCAAGACTCTGTTTCAAAACAAAACAAAACAAAACAAAAAAATTGGGCTGGAGGTATAGCTTGGAGGTAGAATGGCCCTGGGTTCAATCCCCAGTAACTAACACACACACACACACACACACACACACACACACACACACACACTGTTCATGTCTAAACATGAAAAAAATTCTTAATTTATTTAAAATCCAGGTGTTGAACATTCCTGTTTTTCTAAAGCAGGCACTGGAATGCAAAGGCTAATAAAATATGGTCCATAGAGAACTAAATGTGTAAGGTGAGAAGTTCTGATAATGACGAATAAAATGATTTGGGTTACAGAAGGGCCTTCATGTCATCTAAGGCAGCGCTTCTCAACCATGGTTGTACATTAGAATCACCTGGAAGGGGCTAAAACCCCCCATGCCCAGGCTGCAGCCAAGGCTGGTTAAATCTGAATCTCTGAGGGTAGAGCTGGGGGCCTCAGTATTATCTTTAAAGCTTTCCAATGATTCTATTGTATATCCAAGTTTGAGAACCGCAGGTATAGATAGATATTCAGAGGTGGCTTTCCAGAAGCACTGAGACTTGGGTTTTTATTTAGAAGTATGAAAAAACAGGGAAAATCATAATAGGAGGAAAGGGTATGTTTTGAACTCGTATAGGACTATGAAACAACATAATAGATTTAGGAAACTCACAAGTTATTCAGTATGGCAGAAGGAGGGCTAGTGAGTTATAAGGCTTGAGGAAAGGACAGGCAGAGAAGTAATCAACAAGGACCTTCACTTCTTTATTTACTATTGAAATGACTGTCAGAGTTAGCAGCAAACTGGGCACAGGAGAGGGGAAATGAGTTTCAAGTGGTGTAGAAGAATGGAGGTAGACGACTAGGAGTGGGTGGCTGTGAGGGAGAAAGGAGTAAATCAGGATGGAGAGGCTCGAGCCCTCTGGAAGGAGCCAGTAGCTCAAATTATCAAAAGCAGAGGGGTGGATCGGGGCATGGCGTAAACAGCTTTTGGTTGTTCCAAGTCAGGTTTGATATTCAGTATTAAAACCAGACTTAGCATGATTGCTTCTAGGCAGTTGTTACCTCTTGTGGACTTCCATGTTGTGGATGAGGGGGATACTGCCTAGGAAAGGGGGTAGAAGGAACTAGATAAGGAGGTCCATATGTTTGTCAACTGGCTGGAGGGATCAGGACTCAACTATTTTAGGCATGGAGAATCTCTGGGGCTGAGGATTAGGCAGTACAGTTGTTACTTATTGCTGACTTAATACTCAGGGGTTGAAAGTCCCAGTTCCCATGACTCTCCACTCCATCCTACCTGGCTTTCTCCTCCCCTCTCCTGCACACCAGTGTGAGTATGGGGAGGGAACCTACACCTATTTCTAAACCCATTTACTACTAAAGAAGAAACTCATAATATAGTGTTGGTTAAACAAGTCTTTCTCTGATTGAGGTATAGCCAGGACTTTAGGAAACAAGCTGTCATTTCCCAAGCATGGAGGTATGTGAAAACTGATAGTGATAGAGTCTCACTAACCCACTTGCTTCTCTTACAGGAGTCCACAATGAGCCCTCTCCCTGGTTTGCATCTGTGAAGAGCATCTCCCTTATATGGGATATACTTTGTGGGCATGGAACAGAGACAATCAGCCATAGATGGTTGTAGCCCACACTCTCAGGCCACAGAACTAAATGGGCTGACTTAGCTGATTAACCATAGACCAGTAGTGGTAAACATACCAGCTCTCAGAAAATAAGTGCTTCATTTACAGGTGGTAACAAATCCGGAATCTTCCTATGTCTATAATCATATACCCTGCCTTACCACTTATGAAAAGAATCAACTTTCTTTGCTTTTATTAAGAACACCACCACCTGAATATTACACCCCATCCTGTTAAAAGATTTTGAATCTACAGTTTTCTTCTTTTTTTTTTCATTTTCTTCTTTACTAACAATTACTTATACCTACTTGACCATTGCCAACATATTTTTCTGTCTTTAAAATATGACTTCATGTCCTGCCCAGATACTCTAGATTTTTTTATCCTCTTTATTTCAATCTATCTCTTACCTCCATTTCTTTTAATTCTCTTTCAAGAAGGGTTGTGTCTATTCACTCTTTCCATGTTTCACCTCGACTTTCTCTTAAACACAGTACAGCAGAACTTTAATTTTCTTTATCACCCTAGAGGCACACTTGTTCAGGTCATTAATAGCTTTCGATTTGCCAAAATCAGTGGCCAATTTTCCATCCTCATCTTACCTGACTTTGTTAGCATCAGTTGACAACAGTTGGTCCCTGTATCTGAAGCACTCTCTACCTTGGACTCGGGATGTTCTTCCCTTCTGTTACCTTCTCCTCACTGTACATAGCCTCTCAGTCTTCCTTGCTTTTATTTCCTCTTCTTAGCTTTACAGCCCGCACTACTTCTCTAGTTCTACCCATTCACCAGGTCATCTCATCCAGCCCTGGAACTTTGATTTTTATCGATGCACTGACTCATTTTTACATCTCTAGTCTTTCTCAAGCATTCTAGACTCATTTATCAAATTGCCTTTTTTCAAAATTTCCACTTGGGGTTTAAATAGATATTCCTCAAATAGAAATCTTTTACCCGAGTCTATTTCTTCCCCAATGTTCCCCTCTCTCAAGAGCTGGATCGCAATCCTTGTAATTTATGGGATTGATGAGATTTTGCTTTTGGCTACCTCATTGGCCCAAACCTTTTGTCACTCTTCCATACCAATTTCCTTGATGTTTGTTGATATGCCAGGCCCACTTGTACCTCAGAGCCTTTGAACTTGGTTCTCCCACTCCCTGGAATGGGTTCTGTCAGGTATTTATGTGATTCACTCCTTTATTTCACCCAGGACTCTGCTCAAGTGCCATCTCTTCAGAAGAGTCTTTCTTACCCTAAAAGCAAAAGCTCTCCTATCTCTGTTCTATTTGATTCATTTTTCTTAGAAAGACTTACCATTGCCTGACATTATATTGCATATTTCCTTATTGCTTCTTTTTTTTTTTAAAATAGAAGTATAGCTCTATGAGGGCACGGCTTTCTTTTATCTGTGTTGTTCTCAGCTCTATTATCAGCATATAGAACAGTGCCTAGCCCACAGTAAGGAATAAATAATTTCTGAAATTAGATTTTCCTGGGGTAAGAATGAATCATTTTGTGTCAGAATATAATGATGCTTCTTGATTATTAGAAACATTTTTAACTGTAATATGAGAAGGTAATTATTTTTAGGCTTGAACCTAGCATCCTGTTGGATATGCTCCCCTAGGAAAATGTGCGAGCAATGTGGCAAATTGTTCTTCATCTTATTCTAATAATTAATCTGGTATTTGAAATACGGGAAACATGAATATCCTTTTGTTTTCTGAGTTTGACTTTGTAATATAGCCAACAGTTCTTCTCCTCCTCTTTCCCTTTTCTACCACCCCTTCATCATAATGATACAGAAAATACAGGAGGGAGTGGGAGCAATTAGTTATCCTCTGGTGACACATTCCATGTTCTACATCAATGAATAGGTTTTAAATGGAACACAAGATGAGCTGTATTTCTCCCCAACTGACTAATGTGTTGAGCTAATCTGAGAAAAATGATTTGGTACACAATTCTAAAGGTTAGCTGACAAAACAAATGGTTGAAATGTTTTTTTATTTTTCACATTAAGATGTCATTTTAAAAACCAATGCTAATACATAATAACATTCTGAGTTTGCAGGATTATCTTTTTCATGAGGATTTGAGCCATTTATTCCTACAGCTGTAAACATAAATTGCCACGACACATGATATGTTACTGATCAAAAATCACTAACATATTTTTCTTTGAGTAAGGGCTCTTGCATCAAAGCCTTTGAGAAATGTATCAAATTTTTGTTTTCCCCGATAAAGAGGAAAGGTGACAAGGAGAACTAAAAACATGTGAGTAACACTTGAGATATGGTAAAAGTTTTTACAACAAAAACCAGCGACTTTAAATTTTTTTTGTGTTTACATTTATATAGTTTATATTTTCAGATAGAACACACTTTTTTCCAAATTAAACAGCAGACACTGAATAATGTAATATAAAATTGATTTCATTTATCAGCTCAACTGGGAAGTATTAGAGATGCCAGATTGATAAATAACATCTTATCAAAGGAAAGGCACCCAATTGCCTATTTCAATAGCTCATATGATAATAAATCCTCAATCCATGCTAACTTTCTTTGATGTTCCTAAGCAACAGTAGTTCTCCAGTGACTTCATTATGATCTTGTTAATGTGTGTTTTTTCTCAAGGGTAGTTTGAGAAGCAAATTACAACTATTATGTATACTGGAATTACAGGGGAAAGTCCCAAATATCATATTATTTTGATATTATAAATAGTTCTATGCATAACAACAAAGTAGATGAGGTTTACAATAATATCTAGGGCTTGGGAGCTTTTTTGGTGTAGTAATACATAAGCCTTCTAACCTTAGGTTGGGGACATATTTGTATTTCACTTGATTTCTTGTAATTCATTTCAAGCTGGAAAGACTCTCAAGTTACACTTTCAAGATTTCTCAGGTGTAATAGCTTGTGTTGTGTTTGTGACTCTGGTGATGACTTTAAATATTAAAACTACAACTCTCATGATATTTATACTGACCCTGGCACTGCTAACTAAACAGAGAAGGGTGGCTGCTTGCTTTAAACAATATTTCCTCTAATTTAGTAGTTGATACTCATTTTAAAAATACAATCTTAAAACATTTTAATGTCTATGAAAAGCTCCTTACTTTCTAGTGATGAAATCTACACATAGCAAAATACCATTTAATTTAAATACCAAAAAAGTAATGAGAGAATTCAGAAACATCAAAACTTCTATATTCAAACAAGTGTTGTCTTCTTCAAGGGTGTCATTTTAGGAGTCTGCATGCTTCATTCTGTGACTTTGCCATTGTTCAAAATAATGTTGGTCTCATTTATGGCTATACTTTTGTTCCCTTTTTTATTTGGTAGAAAACACAAAACATGAGATCTATCCTCTTAACAAAATTTTAAGCATACCATACAGTATGGTTCACTACAAGTATAATATTGTACAGTAGATGTCTAGAATGATTTCATCTTGCATGACTGAAACTTTATACCCATTGAACAGCGAATTAGTTAGGGTCCTCCACAGAAACAGAACCAACAGGATATGTCTATATATATGTATTTATTATAGGGAATTGCCTCAGGCAATTTTGGAGGCAAAGTTGTAGTATGTGAAGTTAGCGAGCTGGAAACCCAGGAGAGATGATATATAGTTCCAGTCCCAGTTCCAAGGCTGGAGAACCCAAATTCTTTTTCTTGCTATAGATGTTTGTTTTGTCTATAGACAAAAAGGAAGGAATGTCTCATTAGACTAAGATTACATAACATCTTTCAGACACTGGGCATGGTGGCTCACGCTTGTAATCCTAGTACTTCAGGAGGCGGAGACTGGAGGATCCGGGTTCGCAGCCAGCCTCAGCTCTCTCCCTGTCTCTCTCTCTCTCTGCTTAGTGAGGCTTCCGCAACTTCGTGAGACCTGGTTTCAAAATAAAGTATAAAAAACAGGACCGGGGGTGTAGCACGGAGGTAGAATGCCCCTGGGTTCAATCCCCGGTCCGCAAAAAAAAAAAAAAAAAAAAGATTACATAACGTCTTTCAATCATTGCAGAAAGATTTATTTCAGTATGTATGTTTCTAGTTATTGATATTTAAAACAAATACACACTATAAATAACGTCTTCATTCTAGACAGCATCACTAATTTCTAGACTGTCATAGTGAGAGTTTTTTAAAATCTAAATTATAGCTGGCTAGGAAGATAATAGAATCAGGTTTAAGTCAACTAGAATGTGTTTCTCTAATCTTCTAATTTTGTTTCTGCAATAGTTCCTTTTCTCCCATGCCCACCATAAATTATAGTTTGAAATGAATATTTTAGTGATATTTGCCAATGCTTGGTATATTCAGTTCATATTACCCTGCATTTGCTCAGAAGAGAAATATTTTATCTTACTGTGCCTGTTCATAAGAGGACAGAACTCTCTATTGAACATCAAACTTGTCCTATGAGCTGTCCAAGAGTGTAAAGCCCTCAAGGAAGATGTATCTTTTCTTGAATATATTAGCTAGCTTGTATATTTACTAAACAGCAGGAGAAAAATCTACTTTTTAATATAAAATGCCAAATGAAGTTGATAGGAATTTTTTAAAAAGAAAAAATGGTACCAAGAATGAGGAAGGGGTATCATGATTCTGGAAATCTTAATACATGGTATGGCAGTTGATTCAACTTGATTTGTTAATTGGTTGAAAATAGTTTTATGTTCAAACTGCATAAAATAATGAAAGAACTAAGGAATATGAATTCAATCTGTCAAAACAACAAAAAAGAGGCTCTAGAGAGTAATCAGTAATCAAAATACTTAAGGACCTCTACATGCTCATTTGTATATATGCATATTTATATGCATATATTTAGGTATGTGGGTGTGTGTAATTTATCATCCGTTTAAGAATGTACTTTTGTCTGCTTCATTTAAAATGTTATGTCCACAACAGGGTAGTAAATTTAAAAAGTACAATTTATTTTAATTATTAATCCATTTACTTATCAACACAATGACAAATAGGACCTGACCCTCAAAGTGTGGCTTGTAGATCAGCAGCTTGGAATCACCTGGGAACGTGAAAGAAATGGAGACTCTCACATTCCACTCAAGACCTACCGAATTAGAGCCTCCATCTTAAGACCTCGCTGACAAGACCCAAAGGTAAGTTTTAGGCATATTCAAGTTTGATAAGCACTGTAGTGCAGTAAATCTGGCAATGGTGAATAAGATCATGAGAACATGTTAGGTGGCTCTCCCCAAGGTCCGTGTATGAGGCTGTGAAGGTGTAATAGCACACGGCAGTGTGAAAGGGATTGACTAGAGCTGTACATTTCTCCACAACCTGGGGAGATTTAAAAAATAATTCTCATGCCTAGGGTTTGCTCCTAAATATTCTTTTTCAATGGATCTAAAGTGAAGCTAGGTATGAGCATTTTAAAAAATTCCTTTATGATTCTAAATGTATAGTGAAGGTTGAGAAACAGTGCTGCACTGTAGTAGAGCGCACACACACACACACACACACACACACACACATACACACACACACAGCAACTCAGCTAGACCTTGTTTCAAAATAAAAAGAAAATAAAAGGCTAAGGGGTGTAGCTCAGAGGTAGAATGCCTCTGGATTCAAACCCCAGTACCACTACCCCCCCCCAAAAAAAAACAAAAGCACTTTGTGGGAAACTGTTTTAAGTCTAAAGAACATTGGCTTAAGGATTTATAGCTTCTTGCTTGCTTTGGCAGAAGACTGCCTTTCTGGGGGAACAGAAGACAGTGAGCTTGATGTCCCTTCATTATCTAAGCTATCTCCTCCTGTTTTACTACCCCTTTTGCTTGCTTTGCTTAAGGGTGGAAGACTGCCTCAAAGAGGGAGCTGAAGATAGAAACCTCTGCTGCTTTTGCAAAATTGCCAGATAACAACTTATATTCTAAGGCATTCCTAACACAATGCTCTACTCCTTAGCCAGAGACAATGATGGGCTGAGACAGGAGGATTTCAGACTGGAGGCCAGCCTCAGAAATTTAGTGAGACTCTCAGCAACTTAGCTAGACCCTGTTTCAAAATGAAAAACAAAAAGGGTTGGGGGTGTAGCTCAGGGATAGAATGCCCCTGGGTTCAAACTCCAGCACCTCCCCCCCAAAGCTACTTATCTCATGGAGGTTGAGAAGTAAAGAAAGACAGGGAGAGCTGGGGTTCTAATATCCCTTTCTAGTGCACACTCCCAAAGACCTAAGACTTCACACAGGGCCCCACCCCTTAAAGGTTCTGTCATCTTCCGATAGTGCTAATGGGATGACAACCAAGCTTTCAACATGCGGGCCTTTGGGGGACACTTCCAAACCATAGCAGCAGATTAAAAAAAAGGTTGTGGCGGGATAGTAACACAACATGATTTAGCTTCTTAATTATACACAAAAAATTATATACCATTCATTTGGAAACATTGATTTAGCTTTTCTTTCCTTTTTCAGAAACAAATAGTTCTTAATTTTCTTAAATGTATTAAGAAACTAAATATGCAGAATAAGTTGTTTCCTGTAGGGGAATCACAAAGCATGAATATTATGTATCTAATTACGAATGCAAACTTCTTATTAAGAGACAAACATTTCATTAAAAAGTGAATGGGATGTAAGAAATATACATAGGTAGTTGGTTAGAGTCAAGTAATTTCAATACAAAAACATTTCTTGGTTATGTTTTATTAACATTTATTATGAATTATCAGTGTTTCTTAACACTAATATTGGGGCAAGGTATTATTACTTTCTTTAAATATTCTATTGCCCATTTCTCAAACTTGATTAGTATATACTGGCAAACACTTGGCCTGGGATTACTCAGAATTTCAATCAACTACAAATTCAGAATTTGTTGGCTATTCCTTTTACAGGGCATAATTATTCACAAACAGTGTAAGTAATATCAAGCAATGTTCAAAAGTCAGAGCTTTTACCAATTTAATTTTTCTCTCTGTTCTCAGGTAAACACATCCTCCCTATTTTTGTTATTCAGAGTAGAAAGGAGCTGATTTTTAATTTGAGCACATGCTATTTGTCATACATTGCGCTAGAAGCTTTACATACAAACCAACCAGTGCTTATCATGAACGTGCCGGGTAACGCTAACCTTAGGTTTCCTGAGTTCAAGCCCGTGCACTTTGACTAAACGCATCATCTCTCCTTGCTAAATGTCACAGAGCTCAGGACAGACAATACTTAACAATATTTCGCAGACAATCCTTTGCTCTTACAAAGCATCTTTCTTGCCCTTGCCCAAGTAGTATTAAGCCCCTGATATTACTTACATTTGTTTAAAATGTCCTGGTCCGTCATCTACCCCACAGTATAGAGTCAGGAGCCTGACTCTCAGCCCCTTGCTCCCATGTGCAGATTCATCCATTGGCCCATACCTACTTTGGCCCTATCAGAACAAATCTGCTTAGTTCTCTGAATCTGCCTTAGTTCTCTGCATATGGTTTTTGCTCTGCCTGAAAAACTTTTATTCCTTTTTAATTCCATGAAAAATTTTTAGCCTTTGGTATTAGTCTTGATACATATAGATTTACTGTAAGAAACTAGATAATGCAGTCATGGAGACTTGTAGGTTCTGAGATCTGCAGTCAGCAGGTGGCAGGGGGTATATTTCCTGCCTGACTCTGAAGCCTGAGAGAAAGGAATTGATGGTGGAAGTTTTAGTCTGAGTCGAGTCTGAAGGCAAAAGACTGATGTTCTGAATTCAAAGACAGTCAGGTAGGGGCAGCAGATTCTCTCTACTCTTAACTTTTTGCTCTATTCAGGCCTTCAGTGAACTGGGGGAGCCTGCCTGTATTGGGGAAGGCAATCTGCTTTAATCATTTTACCAATTCAAATATTAATCTCATCCAGGGGGCTGGGGATATAGCTCAGTGATAGAACACTTGCCTAGTATGAGTGAGGCCTTGGGTTTGATTCCCCAGTAGCACTGCAAAAAAAAAAAAAGGAAAAAAAGAAAGAAAGAAGGAAGGGAGCGAGGGAGGAGGAAAGAAGGAAGGAAAGAAAAAAAAAAGAAAGGAAGAAAAAAATAAAAAGAAAGAGATTCATCTGCCTTAAATCTCATCCAGGACCACCCTCACTGACATACAGAATAATATTTAACCAAATATCTGGATACCACATGGTCAGTCAAGTTGATAGAAAATCAATCATCACATTTCCCTCTAAAATTTAATCTCAAGTTCACATTTCCTGAGCATTGCAGGTTAGGAGATTGCTTCCTGTGCACTGTGGCAGAGACTGCTACCTGTTAAAATGATCCATTATCTTTTTCTAATGGGCACCCAACTAGACTTCATTACCTAAACTCCCTCGGACTTCGGTGTGACCACGGAGCCTCACGCTTGCATATTTTTTTCACACAACATGTTCCTCTTTCTTAGTTATTTGCTTCCACAGACAAGGTGTCTTTAGAAGCCCTATGTTGAAGATGCCAGAGCCTCTGTCAACTGAATTCCTGAATGTCTGCAAGGAACACACCTGTCATCCTTCAACCTCACTTCAGCCCTACTGTCCTACTGATTGGATTTTATGAGAAATAAAACTTTATTCCAATAAACTACTGAGACATGAGAGTTTATCTGTTAGAGCAGCAAGTTCTACTTTACCTAATATATACATTGCAGCAGACAATGTGCTCCAGCCCTCATTGTTGTGTGGCCAGTTTTGAATCATCTCCAGCTGGGGTAGAGATTTTCTGATACATTAACCACTTCCCATCTCACCAAGGTAACTTGCCATGAACAGTGGCAACCTAGAAAAGTCGGGGAGAACTTTAGGAAACAGGAGTCAGTGGAAAAAATGCTCCAGCCTTCCTATCCACTAATGTAATAAACATGAATCATGTTCCACATGGGTTTTAGAAGGTCCACAGTGGGATATAGCCCCAGTACCTACAGTAGAAGCCCGCTTAAGAATGCACAATTTATAATGGCTTTTCTCTACTCCCTGTCACACAAGGGCTTCCTGGAATCATTCCAAATAAACTGCACCTAAATAAACTGTCTGTCTGGGTTATCTTTTGAGGGGTCCAAACCAAGACACACATCTAATATAGCTCAGATTGCTTTAAATCGTTGTCTTTATGTCTATGTCTTCCATTATATTATGAGAACCTCAAACCATGGCAGTAGGCAGAATTCTAACATGTCTGCCTCTTCGGTGTATCCGCTCTGAACAAGACCCTCCCTTGAATGTAGGAAGGACTTGTGACTATGACAGAATAGTTACTACTTTGACTAAGTTACATTATATGGCTAAGATGATGATGTTGCTTTGCACAGACTTAGCTGACTGAAGTCAGAGATTCCCCTGATGACCTTGAAGAAGCAAGCCACCATGCGTTCAACAGATGCATTGAAATGAATTCTGCCAGTAAACAAGTGACTTTGGAAGAGGGCCCCGAGCTCAGATGAGATCCTAGCCTTGGCCGACAGTTTGATTTTAGCCTTTAAGAATCTGATCAACCAGCTGAGCCATGCCCTGACTCCTGACCCATTGAAGTTGAAAGATAATAGATATTGTTCTAAGCCATCGCTTGGAATAATTTTTCTGTGTATCATATAAAACTATTATAGTCATGTATATATTCCTTTAAAATTATCAGGAACTATTTCAAATATACAAAGAACAATGGATAATAGTGTTTACTCGTATCATATATCTAGTATGAAACTTAAAGAAATATTAACATTTTGCTATAGCTCAGATTGCTTTTTGGGAACCAAATATTACAAGTAATGTTGAAGTCTCCTACATAGCTTTTTCCAATTCTGGATCCTTCACTTCATTTAAGAAGCAATCCAGTGTTTTGAATATTGCTAGTTAGAATGTGCATTTAAAAATATTATTTCACTACATATATGTATATCTCAAAATTATACACATTATCATTTCTTGACATTTGGTTTCTCCTTCTCTAATAATGGTTCATTAAAACTCTTATGTTTTTTGTTGATTTGTCTTCGTATTATTTCCCAGTGTTACATTATGAATTTCAACAAGACTTTGTTAGTTGCTGTGACAGCGACATCTGATGCTTACTGAACAAGCATGCGTTCCATCACACCTGCCAGCGCCCAGCAGTGGGGTCCTGCCAGGTGACATATTCTGGCCAACTGCCACTTGGGGGAAGTCGTGTGTGTCACTGCTGGGCTGAAGTCCTAAGGAAACCCTGCAGAACACTTGGCTCATCTCTTCCCCTGCTTGGCAACCAAGCAAACTGTATGTTGATGTGACTGAGCCCCAGATTTGAAACAGCCAGGATTTCTGGGTCACCTCATGGAGGACTGCTGGTCTGAAGACTTATGAAGTTTGCCTAAGACCTTGTGTGAGCAGAAAAGGAACCCTTTCTGTGTGAATTCAATATAATTGATTATTGTGGCAAAGCCTGAATTACTCTGATTCAGAAATATATAAAATGTTATTTTATACTCATGTTATTGTTCTTTTCAAAATTCATCCTTATTAAACCCTTTGCCTAATATTCTACTTTACCTGATCTTGAGTATTGGTATATGAGCTTACTTTCAATTAGTATGTTCGTATATGTTTTTGGTTATCCATTATTTCCAACCCTTAGTTTTATTTAAATTGTCTCTTATAAGCAGGCTGTAGCTGGGTATATTTTAAAAATCAAATCTAATAGTTATTTCTCTGCTTTTAGATATTTTAACCCATTTTTATTATTGAGATTCTTTGCTTCTCCCAATCCCTGGCAATCAACAATCTGCATCCTGTATCAATGGATATAGTTATTCCTGATATTTCATGTAAACAGGATCATTATAATATGCATCATATCTGGATCCTTCCACTTAGCATTATGTTTTTGAGGTTGATCTGTTGTATGTATCAGCACTTCATATGTCTGAGTAGTATTCTATTGTGTGTACATACCACAGTTTGTACACCCATTTATCCTCTGATGGGACATTTGGGTTGTTTCTACCATCTAACTATTGTAAATAGTGTTGCACTGATCAAGCATGTGCTTGCATTTGTTTGAGTGTCTGTTTTCCATTGCCTTGGGTAAATATAGTCATGTGCTACATAATGATGTTTCAGTTAACAGTGACCCACATGTACAATGGTGCTCATGTAAGATTAAAATGGAGCTGGCCAATTCCTCTTGCCCTGTGATGTTGTAGTGTCTCAGAGCTGTATCACAATGTGTTACTCAAGAAGTATAATACATACAATTATGCATAATTAATAACACTTGATATTGATAAATGCTGTTACTGGTTTGTGAGCTAAACTTTTTATCATTGTTTTATTTTATTTTTGTGGCACTGGGGATTGAACCCAGGGGCATTCTACCTCTGAGCTACACCCCAACCCTATTTTTAATTTTATATTTTGAAACAGGGTCTCACTAAGATGTTGAAGGTCTTGCTAAGTTGCTGAGGTTGACCTCAAATCTGCTATCCTCCTGTCTCAGTCTCCCAAGTACTGGGATTACAGACATGCACCACCATGCCTGCTGTTATCATTATTTTAGAGTACACATCTACTTATTAAAAAAGTTTACTGTAAAATGATATGCTGAGTTACACCAGTAGCAGCCTCATATAGCTCACATGTACTGCATCTCTTGATTCAATGAAGCCGTGTTAAGTGATTGACCCAGGCCATCTAGGTTTATGTAAGCATACTCTCTCATGTTCAAATAATGATAAAATAGCCCAGCGACATGTTTCTCAGATTCCATCACCATCATTAAGTGACATATTATTGTACCTAGTTTATACCTAGGAGTAGAATTTCAGGGAATGGTAGAATTTAATTTAATTTAACTTTATATTCCTCCACTAAATGGTCATTTTAGATCAGTTTTAGATTTACAGAAAGTATGTGAAGATTAACATAGAGTCCCATATACATCATATCCAGTTTCCCCTATTACTAGAATCTCATATTAGTCTGGTACATTTGTTACAATTGATGATTCAATATTAATACATTAACCGAAGCCCATGCTTTCCTCAGATCTCCTTAGCTCTTGCCTAATGCCCTTATTCTGTTCCAGAATCCCATCTAGGACATGACATTACATTTCGCCATGCTGTCTCTGTAGACTCCTCTTGGCTATGACAATTTTTCAAGCTCCTTTTTTTGATGTCAGTGGCAGTTTCAAGGAGTATTCCTCAGGTACTTTATAGAATGACCCTCAGTTGGGATTTGTCTGATGTTTTCCTGATGTTCTGACTGGGGTTATAGTTTGGGAGGCAGACGACACAGGTAAAATGCCATTTCCAACACTTCATATCATGGATATCTACTATCAACACGATTGATCACTGCCGAGGTTGACCTTTATCACTGGCCTGAGATGGCGTTTCTAGAGTTTCTGAAATTGCTTTTTCCTTTTTACTGTACTGTGTTCTTTGAAAGGAGTCATTATGTGCAGCCCAACCTTAAGGTGTGAGCAGTTACGCTCCATCTCCTGGGAGATTTATCTCTTCTCTCTTATTTTTTATCTATTATTTAACATTCACATAATTTATATCAGTGTTTATGTAAGTATGGCATTTATTTTAGAGTTTGGGTTATAATCCAATACTAGTTAGTTGGATTTTCCTCATGTACTGTCCCCGCTTTTACCTGAGAAGGAGTGAGCTAAAGCATGAGTCAGGTGTTCTTCTCTGCCTTTGCTTCTAGAATGCTTAGAACCACACAGGTGGCCTTGAAAAAGTGCTTAGAAATTGATACATTTTTACATTAATCTAACTTCTGACTTGGTTCCATGTCTGTTGTCTTGCTTTTTCTTTACACTTTCTTCTAATTCAGGATATCTTTCCGTGTTTTATGAAAGTGTCCCTCTAGGTCATTTTAAATTCTTTCTGAAAGAAGGCCTGAAGGAGCGACCTGGCCTTATTTAGCTTACATCTTTTCAACAATCTCTACCTGCCTCCGTTGTCCCTCCTTACATGTTAACTGGCCACTGCTAATGCTCCACCTGGGTCGCCGGTACCAGGTCCTACTTTGGGGGGCTGCTGGGTCTTGGCTTGCCGTGAACTGGCCACACACAGCTGTGCCAGGTGTTGGGAAGCTGCCTGGCCCGTCTCCACATCTGGCTGCTTTCTTGCTGGCAGAGCCGGGGAAACTAAAGTGAGACTTCACTTTCAGAGGCCTGTTGGGTTCCACGGCCTTTCTTCACTCTGCTCTCTCTCCAGATTGGCCACTTGCATTGGCGAAAAGGACGGCCATTTTTTTTTTTTTTTGCGGTACCGAGGATTGAACCCAGGGGCGTTCTACCTCCGCGCTACGCCCCCGGCCCTATTTTTTATACTTTATTTTGAAACCGGGTCTCACGAAGTTGCGGAGGGCCTCACTAAGTAGAGAGTGAGAGACAGGGAGAGAGAGAGAGAGAGAGAGAGAGAAAGAGAGAGAAAGAGAGACAGGGAGAGAGAGGGAGAGAGAGAGCTGAGGCTGGCCATGAACCTGGATCCTCCAGTCTCCACCTCCCAAAGTACTGGGATTACAAGCGTGCGCCACCACGCCCAGCTAAGGACGGCCATTTTGAAGCATGTAACAATTTTTTTTTTTTTTTGCGACACTGGGGATTGAACCCAGGGGCATTCTACCTCCAAGCTACACTCCCACTCTATTTTTTTATTCTTTATTTTGAAACAGGGTCTCACTAAGTTGCAGAGGGCCTCACTAAGTAGCTGAGGCTGGCTGCGAACCCGGATCCTCTGGTCTCAGCCTCCCAAGTACTGGGATTACAAGCGTGTGCCACCACACCCGGCATGTAACAATTTTTAATGTCATGAAAAGGAATCTGTGGACCATGGCAGGGATCTTGGATTATTTGCTTGCTTTGGTGCTGTTTCAAGCTTTAATTCAAACTTGATGGAAACTTGTATCCCTATTTCAGAGTCCACATTTCTTTTTGAGATGGAAGGTCAATTGGTTTCTCCAGCTTACCGCTGAGATAGAACAAGATAAAGTTAGAGAAGTTTTTAACACATGGCCTGGCATACAGCTCTAAGAAGTTAACAGTAGTTATGGTCATCCTAACAAGCCAGTTCACAATTTATATAATTAGTCAGAGTTTAAAATTATTGTTTCTGTTCCATGCCTTGCTTTGTAATTGGAAGTGCGGTGGAGAGTTGAGTGGACTACAGTTATGGCTGGAAGGTTTTGGCTGCCAGTCTCAAGAAAAAGAAGGAAGCATGGGGACAGAGTGATACCATCTCTCTGGTTTAGTAGTTGTATAACCTGGTGTCAGTTATTTAACCTCTCTGAGGATCAATTTCCCCATCTTTAAAATGGGGATAACGAGGCTATCTCCTAGAGTCATAATGAGTGGAAAGGGGCGTGGCATGTGGCATACTGCTCTCAATAAGCCATGGTTTCCAAGGAAGTTGCATTTGAATTTTAGTGTCTATCAAGGAGATGGAAGAGATAGCTGTTTAAAAGAAGGTCTCATTTTGTAGATGAAATTTTACAACTGAGAAAGTCAGAGGAACTTGCACAGGTTTTTTTGCTTATTTTTTATTTTTCTCACAAAGCTTGCAACTGTGACACAGATATAAAGAGAAGTTGAAATGTTTGAGTATGTGTTTCTGAATCAGAGGTCCCTAAGGAAGGCAGGAAAAGAGAGAAATAGAGATAATGATGGAGGTGAATGCCTGGATCAATGTACATAGCCACTTCTCTAAAGGTGTATGGTTTTGGTGTTGCCGTGGGTCCTTTTTCCAGCCCAGTATAGAAATAAAGAGCCAGAAAAGCCTGAATGCACTGCTAAAGTAGGATTTATTAGAGTGACAGGAAAGCGCCTCACACACGGAGAAGAGTGAGATGGAGTGGTTGAGTGAGACCCTGCTGTCTCCTGGACCTCGGTCATATATATGGATTTTGGCTTCCTTATCTGTGGGAACAGGATGTGAGAACAGGCTGGTCTGTCACCACAAGATGGATGTGAGAACAAGCTGGCCAGTTACAACAGGGTATGCCTTCATCAGCCATTTAGATGAAGGTCACGGGGTCTTTTTCTGAGTCCTGACTGCCTGAGACTGGAACAAAGGTGGCTCCATTAATCTTTGTTTTTACAGTGACTGTGGTTTTCAACCCCCCCCCCCCCGTCATGGAGCCCTTTGTGCCAGGGTAGAAATTGCTGATGGAATGAATGCAAGGGAAACAGGGTGATATCAGGTGAGGCTGGAAGTGAGCCCTATGAAGGACCACTCATGATTCTAAAGGTCAAGCTCATTTATCTGAGCTATTGAAGGTTTTTCGGCATGGGAAGAAATGCTTATAATTCAGCCCAAACTGTAATCATGTGGGAAATGTGAATCGGTGGTAGAAACAAACACTTGAGAGTTACTCAGCAAGGCAAATTTTTACTTTTTGCAAAAAGGGTGTGCCACCAACAAAAGTCTGGTAAGCAAGCACACCCGATAGGGAAGTCTATTCGGGTTTTAATGATGATGTGATTCTGCCCTATGCCCTGATCGGTGAGGGCTTGGGTTCACAACTCTGCATGATTGGCTATTTAAAGACAGGCAGGAGTTTTGATTTTTGCAGTTTGAGAGAAAAAGGAGACTTAAGATTCCAGGAAACCAAAAGTTATATAAGCTAAAATGGCTGCCGTCTAACCAACCTGTTTGATAGCAAAGACTTTTATACTTCTCACATCCATGAGATTAATCTGACTTTGGAAGTGGAAATTGTGCTGGTATCTTCTCCTGCCCCAGAGCCCAGGCACCTCTTTCCCAGGAGCTCGCTCTCCCAGCTCTGCTGGCAGCCTCTGGTCTTTGCCCTAAGTGCAAACAGGCTTCGTTTGTGAGGTTTGGATTTGTTTTTTTGGTACAAGGGTTGAATCCAGGGGCATTCTACTTCTGAGCTACACCCCTAGACCTATTTTTTTTTTTTTTACTTTGAAACAGGGTCTTGCTAAATTGCTGAGTGTCTCGTTAAGTTGCTGAGACTGGCCTGGAATCCACTATCATCCTGTTTCAGTCCCCCAGGTACTGGGATTATAGGTGTGTGTCACCATACCTGGCTACTTGTGAGTTGTTACAGCTCTGAGGAAACACTTTTATGAGAAGAACATGTCCTACCATTGCTGAAAATATTGTCTCGAGGAGTTCTATTTGATGGGGATTGGGTCTGTATTGATTGCTATTAGATATTAATTCCTAATAATAAGAATAAGCTCTCATACTTAGACAGCACAATAAAATCCTTTTCTCTGTCTCTAAACTGTCAGCCAAAAGCCCCAGCCAAGGTTCACCTTGGTCACTAAAAGTTGGCTGTTAGCCCAGCCAAACGCTGAATGTTAAAATCACAGACACCTGCACTTAGGAAAAGAATTATATAGACTCTCACATCAGTTTAGACTAAAGTTAAAAGATGAAGCCGGGCGTGGTGGTGCACACTTGTAATCCCAGTACTTGGGAGGCGGAGACCGGAGGATCCGGGTTCGCGGCCAGCCTCAGCTACTTAGTGAGGCCCTCCGCAACTTCGTGAGACCCGGTTTCAAAATAAAGTATAAAAAATAGGGCTGGGGTGTAGCTCGGAGGTAAAACGTCCCTGGGTTCAATCCCCAGTACCGCAAAAAAAAAAAAAAAGATGAAAAAGCAAGCTGCATTATCCCAATATTAATTATTAATAACACAAAATAGTTATAGCCCCCAAACCTCCATACTTTAAAAGACCATATTCCTGTGTCTTTCTTTTCTTTATTATAAAACAAGTTTTCAACATCATAAGTAACTTCTAGCAGATAGAGATAAGGAGATGCTGAGAACTCACTAAGGGCATGGGTGGACAATACATGCTTTAAACTTTAAGAGTAAAAATAAACAATGAACAAAGAGGGCTTCTACCATGCAGCCTCCTGTACTTGCTAACCAAGTAACATATATTGGTCAGTGATGTCAGACCCATCTGTCCTTGTGAGGATGAACAAAGAAGGCTAACAAAAAGGCTTACACAGCAGAGATAACTCTATGGGCCAGCACCTGCTTTTTGGTGGGAAAAGAAGACTATTGGCTAAGGAGGATAGGAGAAACGAGATAATAAAATCCTATAAAAAGACTCCATTTTCAAGGGCATCAGTGTCTCACTTTTGAGGCACTCCATTGCGTCGTCTCTGATGTAGTGCTTTAATTGCTCTGTCTTCTTTCTACCTCTAATAATAAAACTTTGCTAAAGCTTGCAGCAGTGCAGTTCTGGCTATTTTTTTTCTAATAGGTAAGAACAAGAACCCACAGCGACATCCCAAACTATAACACTATTCAGTTTCTGAGGGTCAGGGGGCCTTGCTCAGTATTTTTGATGAGGCTGCATTCAAGATAGCGGCAGGGGCTTGGATCTCTGAAGGCTTGGCTGAGCTCATCCAGTCTGTTTCCAAGAAGCAACTTTTGTCAGGAGGGCTTAGTTTCTCACGACACGGGCTCTCCACAGAGCTTTGCCCAACATGGCAGCAGGCCTCCTCCAGCACAAGCAAGAGAGAACGGTGATGGGAGGTTTTGAACAATATTTTCTGTTTCCTGGTACAGTTACCCCTTTTCTGCAGGGCAGTTTGCACATGCATTCCCCTGGATCCTTAAGTCCAAAAGAAGGATCATATTTACATTAATACCTTGGTTCTTCTTTTCTGTATTTATATTGAGGATATTGCAAATCAGTCACCCAACCAGTGGGTGCTCTGACTTCTCAGTGATCGCTAGGCTATCCTTCCTAAACCTGCAGAGTCACATGTGGCATAGGTTCAGTCAGTGGATGAAGGCAGTGTTGTTGTTTGTTTAGCTTTATTTTATGAATGAGAGAATCTCATTAAGTCTGTCTTCCATCAGGAATTTTGGCTATCTTACCCTACTTAGAATTAAGTTCTCATATTCCCTTGTGCTTTGCATTGGATATTCTCTTTGTTTGGCAAGCTCCTTTCCAGAGTTTCACATAATTTTTTGCTTTGCCTCTTTGGAAGCTTTTCCTCACCAACCCACTTAAGGTAAAACACAATTCCTATTCTGTATCTCCCACTAAAGTATAAATTCCATGACAATAGGGACTTTGTTGAGTTTACTTATAGCTATAGGCCTAAGGCCTTGCAAAATAAATGGTGTGTAGTGTGTACTCAATATTTTTAAAAATAAATGGATGAATACAATTACAGTGTTATATTTGGCAAAGTTGTATGGACTTGAAAAAGAGAAAAGGAGGAAGAAAGAAAATGAACATTAATGCTTGAATAAGCTTTGTGTTGCCTTTTCCAAAAGATCCAATTATATTTCAGGTTGAGATAATGACCATATTCTCAATTTCTTATAAAATAGAAATTAATTCTTATGGGCCATGCACTGTACTGGGGACTTTGAATGCATTGTCCTATTTAATCTTCATATACTTGTGAGGCCAAGATCAAAGTCATACTGCCAATTAGTGATAAAGATAGACTTCGAGGTCTGAGTATATTGAATTTATATACCTGATAATTTTAAGTACACAGAGACCACTGATTCAAGTAAAGAAACAATAAATTATATTGTGTTGTATATAAATACCCATTAGATAGCTTTGCTTTTGGTGTATATCTTATAGACTATAACCATGAACTATAAACATAATCTGTTTTAAAATTTTCAATTTCTAAGTGCAAATAAGATCTTGAAAATATGGATGGTATGTGGAGTTCATGCTGAGACAACCCTTTGCCCTCAGTTTATTGATTTTGCTATTGTTGTTTGTTTGTTTTTCCACAGGCCCAATCATGGAAACCACAAATAGCCCATTGGGTGAAAAACTTCTTTTGATCAAGTGATACTGCTGCCTTGTCTTTACCTCCTTTATAAAGGAAGGAATGGATTAGGCATTCCATCTTCTAAATAACCATCAAAAGTCCTGGTAAACTTCCCATTTGTTTTTGAATGTTAAGACTTTGAAAGTGCAAATGCTTAAGTTTTTAGAGTATTTAGTAATCTATTTTATTTGGAAAACATATTAAAATGAAGTTGTCAGAGGGCTCTAAAATTCACTAGCGAGCAAATAATCTTCCAAGGCTGTCAGGGTCTAAGAGGACTTTTATTCAGCCAGGGAGTTATGTTGTTGATGAGGAGCTTACTAAACACTGAATAGAAGAAAACCTATTTACAAGAAATGGGCCATTTGGTGCATCAAATCAATGGTTAATCTAAACCTGGCAGAGAAACACAGGCATTGTGTTAGCACACTAGAATGCACATGGGTCATGCATTTTTTTTCTCATTTGTTCCAATCACAAACCAATTCAGCTTTTGGGGTTGTGCACTGAGGAGTCTGTCTATGGATGCATGAAGAGAAATTGAGAAATAGCGTGCAGAAAATTTAGATTATATAATCTATTTAGGGAAATACTTAAATATGGCAAATTGTAATCAAGCCTTCTCCACTGCTCTAACAATGTGAATATAGATTAGTTTTCCTCATGAAAAATCCTGAAAACCTTAACTCTATGTGCATTATTTTCAGCAATCTGAAAGAATATTACTGAATTTGAAATTTAAAACATTTTATAAGAAATTGACAATATGGAAATTATTTCAATTTGAAATGTAATTGGATCTCTTGGAAAGGCAGCACAAAGTTTATTCAAGCATTGTGCCATTCATTGTATAGGGAGAAACCTTGGAATGATAGGTGCCTGTCTGATATTAAAGAGGTCTTCAGGACAATGAGATGATGCAGCTCATGTAGGGCCTGAAGGCCATCATAAGGGCTTCATATTTTACTCCAAATGAAGTTGAAAGTCATGGGAAGGCTTTTGAGAAAAGTAGTATATATGTTACATTGTAAAATTGAATTTCCTGGCTATTGTGTTGAGAACAAGTTTTAAAAGGAGAATTATGATTGCCATTCTAATTTGGGTTAGGTAAAAAGAAGTGTCTATTTAGTTCACTTTCCCATTTTTTAAAATTGGGTGCATTGTAATTTTACATCATAATGGGGTACAGAATGTTAGAAAAATACATGCACACAACTCTTGTTGCCCTCCTCACCAGGTACCCCCCAGAAAGTCTTTGAGATTGGAATTGGCAATTTTGTGTATGTTCATAGCATTATTTCTACTATTGCATTCTTTATGATTTCATTCCCCCTCCCCTTCCATAATCATGGTCAGTCATTCCCCTGAAGTCTCAGCTCATCTATCTGGTGTTGCCCTTATTGCCAAATATCTCGCTAGCTTTCACATATAAGAGAGAACATACATCTATTTGTTCTTTGGGACTTTGTGTACTCAGTATAATATTCTCGAGTTCTGTCCATTTTCCTGCAAATGATCTAATTTTGTTCTTCTTTATGGTGGAGTAAAATTCCATTATGTGTATATACCAAAGTTTTGTGATCCATTCATCCATTGAATGACATCTATGCTGGTTCCATAATTTGGTTATTGTAAATTGTGCTGTTATGAACATGGATGTGCATGTATGATTATAATATTGTGATTTCATTTCCTTTTGGAAGATGCCCAGGAGTGCTATTGCTGGGCCATATGGTAGTTTCATTCCCAATCTTCTGAGAAATCTCCACACTGATTTCCAAAGAGGTTATACTAGTTTGCAGTCCCACCAACAGTGTAATAGGGTTCTGATTTCCCCATATCCTTGTCAGCACTTATTATTTCTTGTGTTCTTGATGATTGCCATCCTAACTGGGGTGAGATGGAATCTCAGTGTAGTTTTGATTTGCGTTTTCTTGATTACTAAAGATGATGAACAATTTTTCATATATTTGTTGGCCATTTGCATTTCTTCTTTTGAAAAGTGTCTATTCAGTTTGTTTGCCCATTTTTTAATTGGCTATAAGTGTGTGGATTTGTTTCTGTATCTTCTTTTCTGTTCCATTGGTCTATGTGTCTGTTTCTGTGCCAATTCTAAGATGTTTTTATTACTATGATTCTGCAGTATAGTTTGAAGCCCACTATTGTGATACCTCCTGCATGGTTCTTATTGTGGAGAACTGTTTTGGCTATTTTGGGTCTTTTGTTGTTACATAGGAATTTTAGGACTGATTTTTCTAGATCTGTGAAGAATGACCATGGTATTTTAATTGGGATTGCATTAAATCTGTAGATCACTTTTGATAGGATGGCCATTTTATGATATTTATTCTTGCTATTCAAGAGCATGGGAGATCTTTCCATCTTCTAAGGTGTTCTTCAGTTTCTTTTTTTGGTTTTTTATAGTTTTCATTGTAGAGGTCTTTGTCTCCTTGGTTAGGTTTACTCCTAGGTATTTTATTTTTTGGGGGGGGCTATTGTGAATGGGATTGTTTTCCGGATTTCTATCTCAGTGGGTTCTTCAATATACATGATGTACGTACACAAAATTAGCAATGCCAATCTCAATGTCGTGCATGGGGAGGGTGAGGGAGCAGGGTGGGAGTTGGGGAGGTTGTGTGCATTCATGTCTCTATCACTCTGAGCTTCATCATGATGTATGATTATAATGCACCAATAAAATTAAATGAATAAAAAAGGAATTATGGAGGAAGTGAAATCAATTCAAAGGATGCTGGAACAACTTGGGTGAAGTATGGGATGGCTTGACCTGAGAAAGCAGTGGGTGAAATATTGAGAAAGTGTTATTTCCTGGATACACTTTGAAGATACAGAAATAGGAGTTATTGATGAATTACGTGTGTGGTATGTGATCAAGAGAGGAATCAAGAGTCAAGAATAATTCCAAGTCTTTCAATTGCACAATTGGAATGATGGAGTTGACATTTAGTGAGATGAAAAATCCTGTCAAAGGAGATGATTTGGGAATTATACAACCCAGAGCTATGCTTTGGACATATACCTATTGGATATCCCAGTGGATATAGAGTAGCTAGTTGTATAGATAAGTCTTCAGGTAAGAGCTTTGTGATCATTGTTTATTTGGGATCAGTCTGTATATAGATTGTATTTGAAGCTATCATTTGGGGGTATAAGTGTATATCATGAGGGATAAAAGGTCAAATATTCAGTATTCCAATGTTTGAAAGGTGGGAAAATAAGGAGAAACCAATAAAAGAGACTGGAAAGAATGTTTATATGTATATGAACATTCTCTTATCTATCTATCCATCTATCTATCTATCATCTATCAGCATTCTCTCTCTCCCTAAATATATA
>PVJS01022669.1:0-30314 GCA_004027185.1 Glis glis
CCCGGCCCTATTTTTATACTTTATTTTGAAACCGGGTCTCACAAAGTTGCCGAGGGCCTCACTAAGTAGAGAGAGAGAGAAAGAGACAGGGAGAGAGAGAGAGAGAGCTGAGGCTGGCCGCGAACCCGGATCCTCCAGTCTCTGCCTCCCAAAGTACTGGGATTACAAGTGTGCGCCACCACGCCTGGCCGAAATGAATTTAAGGATTGATTTTTCTAGTTCTGTGAAGAATGACCATGGTATTATAATAGGGACTGAATTGAATCTGTAGATCACTCTTGAAACTTTCTTAGAATCATGAAATTTAAAAATGAGGATTTATTTTTATTCAGTCTGTGCATTAATTTTTGAGATTATTACTAATGAAAAAGTTTATCGTAAAAATAAAAACTATAATACATATTTGTATAGTAACACTGTAAATAAAATGAAAAAAACCTTTTAAGGAAGGTGTTCAAATTACATTTGATAGGCTCTATAGGAATGCTCAGCCTTTGTTTCCTATAATTAATTCGTATACATTTATATTTGGCTATATTTCCCACTGACTGTCACCTGGTAGTGAAGGTCAAATGGCTTTGTGTATCTAGCAGGCTGTGTCCTTCATTGAGGCAAAACCTAGATGATACACCCTGTGTCTGACAGGGGCAATAAAGTTAAATAATTCTTCCACCACTGTCTGAAACATCTTCTGAGTCAGCCATGCAATCTGCTTGTGGGCTCCACACATATGCTTCCTTGAAAATAAGTTGTTAGTTCAGTTGGGTTGGAAAGGACTAGAGAAAGAGTGGTAGATTACTACTGGCCACATAAATTATTTTTTGATCTTAAGGTAAAGAGAGTGGTCACTAAATATGTTTTTATGCACAACTAAATGTGATAATTGTAAACACTGGAAGTACCTATACAATCCATTTCAGCTTATTTTAATGCAGTTATTACCAGAAATATTATGTTAACAATAAAATATTTGCAAAATATTTTAAACAGAACAAGCTACCTGGACAATAGTTATATGTCAGGGAGATCTCAGGCAAGTCAATTTGAATGATTTATCATCTCAGATATCTATTCCTTTCAGTTCATATAAAGATCTATATCACATTCTTAAAATACATACATATGTATAATTCCTAAAATATATACATATGTATAATAAAGAAAACCTGGCACTTGTGTTCAATATATACTCAATATATATATTAATAATATACAGAAAATCTGGTAATTGTGTTCAATATATATTAATAATATGTATTTTAATAAAGAAAACCTGGTACTTACACAAGTGGCACTTAGACACCAAATTTGAGCAATTAAAAACAAATTTATGTATGTCTTTCTAATATATATTTAACTAGGATATATACTTAAAACTGAAGTGGCTAACATTCAAACTCATTCTATATCTAATTTTAATCAATATAGTGTTAGTAAGTGGCCATGGTCAGTTTATAGTATCATCAGCAGAGGGAGAAATGTCCCTCTTCAGCACTGACAATATCAAAGTAAATTTTTCCAATGTGGCGCTGATGCTGACATCTCTTTTTAACTTTAATATGCATCTCCCATGTCTTATTTGTGAGCTTGAAGACATTTTCTGTGTAATAATTTCTGCATTATTTATACAGTGACCTTTTTACTTTTATCAAATCATGCTTCCCTACATTCCTTTATTGTCTTTTGACAATAATGTTGCCCTTGTGACTAAAGTGAAGATTCTTCTTAGGTCTCTCTCATATTTTTGTTCTCATAGGCAGTGAATGTGTATGCCCTGTTTTCATCTCTCTTGCTGCCTTATTTCTTTTGTAGTTTCCTTGCACATATTCGAGTTTGGGTTTTAGGCTTCATAGATAATTTTCCTTTTGGCCTTCTGCACCTCTACGTCTTGTTCCTAATCTAATATTGTCCATTTTGAGGGTTACATTTCTTTATTTGATTGCCTGAGAATTTTCTATGAACTTTCTTGACCTACCCTCTACTTGACTGGGTCCAAGTGATTGTTGATCCAGACTGGTTATCTTATAGGTGCCAGAGCAGACACTAGACCCAAACAGAGCTGATAAGTTGGATCTCGGATAATGCTGGGAGAGCTAAGATTAAAAAAAAAGGGGAGGGGGATAAAGCAGAAAAGTTTAGAAGTTATTGAAGGTTGCTAACTACTGATTGGTGATTAGAATGGATGATGATGATAGATGATGGATAGATGATAGAGACATTTTATCACATGAAAGAGGTCATTGAGAAAATTGCAGATGTGGTAAATGATTTAAAAACAGAGCAACATAGCAAATGTCCACAGTGGCAAAAATATAAAGTGACTTGGTGATAATATTTAAAAATGCACTCCAAAGCCAGGCATGGTGGCACATGCTTGTAATCCCAGTACTTGGGAGGCTGAGACTGGAAGATCTGGGTTCGTGGCCAGCCTCAGCAACTTAGTGAGGTCCTCTGCAATTTAGTGAGACCCTATGTCAAAGTAAAGAATAAAAAATAGGGCTGGGGGTGTAACCCAGAGGTAGAATGCCCCTGGGTTCAATCCATGGTACCGCAAAAAATTAAATAAATAAATAATAAAAATAAAAATGCACTCCAAAAAGTAGAAGCTTTGCCAGAATAAGCAAGCAAAAAAAATTTTTAACAGAATCTGGCATATAGTACTTTCATGGAACTATTCTACTTTATATGGAACGCAAAGAAGGAAAGGTGGATAGTTTGTTGGACTTTTATTTCTGTCCCCACAGATAAAACGTCAGAGTATTATCACTATATTTTACCATGATATCCATATTGAAGTTCCAAAGTCTCCATATGGCTTACTCTTAGGAACCGCATTTTGCTTCAAACAAGAGCTGGGGCAATATTGTTACAGGTGTTTACACATTATTTTTCTTTAAAATGAGTGTTACGGTTTGAATTTAAATATCCCCCTACACCTGGCAGAGACAAGGCAATTATATTGGAGGCAGGACTTGGTTGCTGAGGAGGGGTTCCTAGGGGTGTGGCCTTGGCAATTACATATGGTCCCTTCTCCATCTTCTTCTTTTTCTTCTCCTTTTTCTTCTCCTTCTTCTCCTTCTTCTCGTTCTTCTCGTTCTTGTTCTTGTTCTTGTTCTTCTTGTTCTTGTTCTTGTTCTTCTTCTTCTTCTTCTTCTTCTTCTTCTTCTTTCTCTCTCTCTCTCCCTCTCTCTCTCTCTCTCTCTCTCTCTCTCTCTCTCTCTCCCCCTGTTCTGGCCTCCTGATGTGAGAGCAGAGACCTTGCACTTTTCTCACTCTCTGCTCCCTTCACCATGCCCTTTGCTCTGCAGACTTCAACTGGCCTAACATGGACTGAACTCCTGAAATCTGCAGAACTTTGATAAAATAAGTCTTTCTCTAAATTGTGGTGATCAGGTGATCAGTTTTGGATTACAGTAGTGAAAATGTTGAGTAAGACAGTAAGCTAATGTCAACTTCTAATAGTTAAAAAAAGAGAAAAAGAGAGAGCTTGGTGATGGATACACCTCCACCCTATACCTTGAAGCCTCATATTACTTCTGCCA
Organism: Glis glis; assembly: GCA_004027185.1. NCBI lineage: Eukaryota > Metazoa > Chordata > Mammalia > Rodentia > Gliridae > Glis > Glis glis. The sequence continues at coordinate 3,543 of PVJS01022669.1, forward strand.
CTGTCATCCAAATATTCATCCCTATAAAGAAGGTCTATCTCTCAGAAAGCAGAGAGCAATTAGGGTCAGCTGATATCCCCCTGGCATCATAGCTAAAGGATTCTAAATATTTAAAGCCAATAAAAATTCTAGGCAACTTGAAGATGTGTTTGAAATTTTGTATTAAACCATTTAATCCTGATTTTGTGCCTAGTTCAAAATAGAATGTTCATATCACTATCCTTAACTTCTAACTTTGCTTTTAGCCTTTCTGAGCTTTTCTATACATCCTACTAGACAAATCCATTTTAACTTCTCTGGGTACATCACTAGTCTACTTTTTCAGAGTCCCTTGATGTCAAGTGTGCTATTTGATTGAATTATGCTTAGTAGAAGGGGCCAAAAGAGTTGATGTCTATCATTTCCAAACATGACTCATGTTCTTACAGGCACTTTTTACTCCTTTCACTTAAACCTTAGAGTTCATAGTTATGTGTCTGAGTTTTACGGTTCAAGCCGATTGGAATATCCAAAATTTTCTCTTGTAGAAGAGCTGCTCTACCAGATAAAAACCCACATTGAGCTTAACTATCAACATCTATTTTGTTAAATTACTGACATTTGAAATTCCTTCTTACAGCAGTTAGCTGCTCTGACTAATATTTTGGTGAATTTGTTTGCATTGGTTGTCATCCAAATTTTGCCTCTCAGTCTTGTGACTTCCCCTTCCATTCATAGTTTTAATTACCCTCTCATCATATTAATATCTTGCTTGAAAAGTTTTCATGGAAGACAAAAATTTGCTTTTGCATACTCTACAGATAGATGTCTTACTACTTTTCTCCCAGAAGTGAACAAATTAAATAGAAAATTAATTTTCCCTGGAAATTTCTAACCTCATTATAATCATAATTTGTTTTCTGTATTGTTCTATATCATCTTTCAAATATTTCCCCATGTTGATTGATACACAGTAGAAACTTAAGTTATTAGTAGTGGCCTCAAAAAAAGATTACTTCACTAGAAATTCACAAACATATCTTTTTCATTAAAAGGATGGATATAACTTAAAATAGAATGGAAGTGCTACAGTGATTATCAAATAATGTTTATTTAGTGTTATTTGAAACTTCAATACACATTTATTGATTAAATTTTATGTTACATGTTATCTATTAAATATTGGATAAGTAATGCCAAATATAACACACACCACTTAAAGTGGAAATAAAACATTGCTTTATAGGAAACATCTAGCATGATCAAACATATAGCCTTGCCGGGCGTGGTGGCGCATGCTTGTAATCCCAGTACTTGTGAGGCTAAGACTGGAGGATCTGGGTTCGTGGTCAGCCTCAGCTACTTAGTGAGGCTCTCTGCAACTTAGTGAGACCCTGTTTCAAAATAAAGAATAAAAAATAGGGCTGGGGGTGTAGCTTGGAGGTAGAATGCCCCTGGGTTCAATCCCCAGTACCGAAAAAATAAAAATAAAAAAACCATAGAGCCTGATCAGATGAATACAGGGATTCCTGTAATCTGAGAGAAGTTGAGGGGCTTCTTCTGAAGTGAGGTTTAACCTGGGAGGTAAGAAATTAATTTTCTTTATAGCCAGAAGAGAAGATGGTAGAAAAGCTCTACAGCAGTAAGGAATTCTTTGTGTAATTCCTAAGGCAGCAATAGTCCTGAGACTAGATGGTAAATGAAAGAATGGTGAGAAAAAAAGCAAGGTCTAGATGATCAAGAATTTACTAACCACGATAAGAGTTTTGGAATTGATCCCAACAGCAAAAGCAAATCATCGATTTTTTTTCCTGATACTAGGTATTGATCCCAGGGGCATTCTATCTCTGAACTACACTCCCCAGCCCTTTTTATTTTATTTTATTTTTTGTTTTGAAACAAGGTCTCACTAGGGAGAGTCTCCCTAAATTGTTGAGGCTGGCCACAAATCTGCAATCCTCTTTTCCCTGCCTCCCAAGTACTGGAATTACAAGGCTGCACTACTACGTCCAGCTTCCATTGAATAATTTAAGCATGAGAATGGCATGATTAAATTTGCATTGAAAATTAGCGTATTAAGTAATTTTAAAGTGAAAGAGTAGATGTTAGAAAATCAGTTAGGATGTGGTTGCCGTAGTCTGGAGAAGATAAGATACCATCTCATGATCATTTTAGTTTATTTTGCTTTTAAACACTGTATTTAAAAAATCATTTTCTTGTCTCATTCTTCTAATTTACTTTCTTTCAGGCATTTAATCTTTTAGATACTTACCTTAAGTACACTTAAAATAAATAGCAACCTATTAATCATTTATTAATCTGCTTCAAGTTTCATGTTGCCATCTCTTTGAATTTATGATGAAAATTATTTAATTTCAACTCTGGTCTTGGACAGTGAGTGACTTTGAAGGATATATTAAAATAAAGTGAAGACATTAATTAGTGTGTAAAATACCTGTGAACTTCTGCCAGCAGTATGATTCCAAACAGAATGATGATTCCATTTAACAATCAATCCACTAACATAAATCTGAATTCAGCACCTAAAAGGGAAAATAAGTATTTGGGAAGTTAAGATGTTTTAGACATAAAATCGTAAGTACAGGGAAATTACATCTATTTTTGTATTTCAGTTTATATCTAATCGCTAAACCCCTATTTTCAAATTCCTGTTTTTCCTTGCTGAATTCTGACACCTTCCTTTTTTTCCTGTACTCTCAAGGCATACCAATTCTTTCATGTTATGTTTCATAAATTAATGGGGAGTGAATGAGAAAAATAATTGTGTCATATATGTTCACAGAACTATCTGGCGGATTGTAAACATAATCCAATATGAGAATGTGTTTCTTAGTCTTGCAAAATATTGCTCTACCAGAACATACAATTTTTTTGTGTTTTTTGTAAATAAATAAGATCCATTTGAATTAATACAAAATTCACTATTATTAGATAACTAAATATTTTTAACTTTAGAGTTTTAGTTTATTAATACATATTTGCAGACAGTATAAAATGGATTTTTTTATATTCCACATGAATTTATACTCATCACAGTGCTTTGGAGAAAGTGATGTACCCAGTGACAGAATAACACTTCAAATTCCTTGAGTTTTAAATTAAAAAATATTTCCAGTCTTACACCTTTTGTATATAAAATTTTATATTTAAATTCTTTTAGAAGAATTTCAGGAAGCATGATTTTCATAATTTCAAGAACTTCTCTCACTTTTCTCTATCACAGACTTTGATTTGTGACCTTTCCTAAAAGCCCATTTCCATGTTGTTTTTATAGTTCTCTGGAATAGAAAATGGATTTTTTTCTGGAATAGTAATGTATGCTTTATACATTCATACTGAAATGAGTTTGATTGACTTATATACTATATCTCTAACAGCATTGCTGAAATAATTATAAAAGTCACTCTCTAGTGTTCAAATATATAGAAGTGAAAAGAATTACTTAAAGTAACCTAAAACCCAAAATTGTGAACTGTATGTATTAAATAATGCACATATACATAAATATATATATATTAAAAATATATAGAGAGAAATAGTTATATATACACCAATGACATATATATTCTAAGCATATTGCAAACTGAATGTCACATTAACTATTATTAATGTATATTTTATAAAATAGAATGAAAAATGATAAAGATTTTTTTAGAATGGGAATTTATAATATCTAAAAGAAGTAGTTTATATAAAAGCATATTTTGTACTATTTCTGCATTATATTTCTAAATATTAGCAGTGCTTATATCCAAGTGATGGAAAATAAATTTAAAAAATAAATTCCTTCTTTTTATATTTGTGTTGTTTATGGTTTTTCAATAAGCATTTATTTATTTTTTAATTTATGAAGGATTTTAAAAAACAATAAAGTTTTATCTATTGAAAGAGCAGATAAGAAAATGTTAAATGAAATGTTTTAAGCATAATATTTTTTAAAGTTTCCTACCTTATTAAAGGAAAGCTGAGTTTATAAATATACTTTTCAGTGTGAAATTTGATTATAGGTGGTAGAAGCTAACCCAGTGACTGCTTAATGTATATTAAATCGAGAATATTTGTTAATAATATTGTACGCTGAAATTAGTAAAAAGAAACATGTTACTTTGTTTTGACAAAATATGAAATAAATGTTAATTAATAAATTGATAATAGGCAATATTACTGAGTCAATATAAATGATCTGAATGTGAGTCAAGATCTGTATAGATAGCTATTATAACAACAAAAGGATATTTGGTGAAAAATGATAATATATACATAAATATGTTGTCAATGGCTGACTCCCCAACAAACACCACTGGAATAAACTAATGAGCAAATAAAGCTACATTTATGTTCTCTAGTGCAATGAAGAACTCATCTACTATCTCAATAGTAGTAGGTCACTGAAGGCTGTTCAGAGAGTTTTTACATCTGAGTTAAACTGAGTTATTGAAGGTGGTTAAATTAAATAATTGGGATTGGTCAATGTTTATTACACAATTCTTTAGCATTAGTGGACTCAGCAAGGAGAGATTCTTCAGGGGAATCTTGAAAATTTCATTGGCGTAGTATCATAGTGGTGAAAAATCTATAGAGGTGAGTTATTTGGCAAAATAAATAATTCAGATAAGTTAGTTTTCAGAAGTTTTCTGTAGCAAACATTTATTTCTTTGTAGCATAGTTTCTTCATCAAGAACTTTCTGGAATAAAGAGCTGTTATGTTGACATAGATGATCTAAGATTTGCTCCTGATATTTAAATATGTGGAGCCAGTTTGTATACACTTATATAATTCCTCAATTTATATATGTTCAATAGATTTTATATTGCATTTAATATTATTGTATAGCATAAATTGTATATTATATGCTCATGATACACTATATCCCATCATATATTAACTGTCATATATTGTATTACAAAGAAAAATGTGCATTTAAAAACAAAATTGTATATATTTCATAACAGCTTGAATTTATATTGCCTATTTATAATGAGAATCAAGTTCTTTCCCTTCCTTCTTCATTCTTTTTCACATGCAATCCCTGTTCTGATTTCTTTCATCATATAATTGTTTCAATTTGTAGAATTTTATGTAAATGGATTCATATATTATGTATTCCGTTTATTTGTTTAGTTTCTTTCACTCAACATATTTATTTTGAGATTCATCCTTGTTGCTGTATCTATCATGAGATCATTCAATTTTATTGTTGACAGTATTTCACTATATGAATATGTCAAATTTGTTTCTCTATCCCCTTGTTGATGGACATTTAAGTTGTTTCCTGTGTTTTCCTCTTAAAAGTAAAATGTTTATGCACATTCTTGTACCTTTATTTGCATGGATATCTGCTTTCATTGCTCCCAGGAATGTAATTCAGGATGGAATGATTAGAATATATGAAAATTATATGTCTAATTTTTGAGAAACTTCTGAGCTCTGCACATTTTTAAAATCATTTTATACTCCCATTAGTTTTTGAGTTCTACATCCTCTTTACCCTCAACAACACTTACTAAGGTCAATATCTTAAAATTCTAGATGTTCTAGTAGTAGTGTAGTGGTATTGTGTTTTACTTTGCACATTTCTGATTACTTATAGTGTCATGTAACTTTTCTGATATTTATTTACTTTTCTTTTTAAAAATATTTCTTCAAAATGTTTTGAAGTATTTGCTTATTGTTTTATTTTGCAATACTTTTGTTGGTGCATTATAATTTCACATCATAATGTAGTTCATAGTGATGACATGCATGCACTATGTGTTCTTCATATATTTACAAGTACTGTAACATACCTATGTCAGGTGATTTAAAGATGTTCCCCTAGTTTGATTTTTCAATGTTAATAGTGTCTTGTGAAAAGTGTACATTTTGATGAATTTCAATTTATCAACTTTTCCTTCATGAAGTGTGTTTTTCTAAGAATTCTCATTCCATTCCAAGGTTACAAAAAATTCATCTCTTTTATTTTGGAGTTTGACATTTTATATTGGGTTCTATGATCCATTTTGAGTTAATGTTTGCACATGGTATTTAAAATTTGGATTGATGTTTATTTATTTGCATATGGATATGCATTTTTCAGTATTATTTGTTGAAAACCAGTTTCTTAGGCAGGGATATGACTTAGTGTTAAATAGCTTGTCTATCATGCACAGAGCCCTGGATTCAGTTCTGAGTACTGAACAAAATTTTTTCTCCACTGAATTGCTTTTTCATCTTTATCAAATCAAGTATCCACATGTGTATTGGCCTATTAAGAGAGTTTCTACTGTTTTATTTGACTATGTGTCTTTCATGATGCCCATAACACACCATCTTAATGACTAGTTTTACAATAAATTTTTGAAATATGTTATGCTAATCTTCCAAATATTTTCTTATATTTCAATAGTCTTTGTTCTTTGTTCTGTCCTCTGATTTTCTATAAAAATTTTAGAATAAGTTTGTCAATTTCTGTTAAAAATATCTCTTGGAATATATCCTTTTTTGTACATATCTTTTTTTCCAATTTTACCCTGTGTTCAATATTTTTGATGCAAATGAAATGGTATGGTGTAATTAGTATCAATATTTATCATTTTTCTCTAGTAAAACAGAAATGACTTATTTTAATATTGATTTTGCATTTTGCAATATTGCTAATTTCATTTCTTGTATGTACATGGAAATTTTCTTCAGAGACACTCATATCCTCCAAGAATAAGGACAGTTTTGTTTTCCTATTTGAATGCATTTTGATTATAGTTGGCACCTCAAGAACTATATTGAGTCGAGGTAGTGAGAGGAAAGATCCTTGCTTCTTCTCTAAGCCTTTAATTACACAATATGGCTTATTCAATCCACTTTACCACATTGAAAAAATTATATTCCTAATTTGCTCAGAATGTTTTTATTGGAAATGAATATTAGATTGCCAAATATTGGATTTTTTAAGTGTCATTTACTCAAATAATCATAGGATTACTTTTTCTTTTGTATTTTGTTACTACAGTGAGTTAAATTGATCTTTGAATGATAACCTTCATTCCTAGAATAAACAACCCCACTTGGTCATGATGTATCGTATTTTTTCTTCGTCATTCCATTATATCTGCTAAAATTTTGCTTTGCTTGGGAGAAGAAATATACTGTCATTCTTATCCTTGTTTCTAAGTAATGTGTCCGTCTTTTTCTCCAGAGTTTTCTTTTATTTGGGTTTTTATTGTGTGCTTAGGTTTTGTTCAAGTTTAAGATCTATAGGCTTATCTTCCACTAAATCTTAAAAATATGACCAATAAATCTTTAAATATGAAGATTCCTTTGTTATATAAGGTCATTATATTTATAGTTTCTTTAGTTTTGGACATGAACATCTTTTAGGGGGTTTATTCATTGTTCTATCACTATCTTCTAGATCATTAATCTTTTCTTTTTTAATGTTTAATTTGTTTGTCCCATAGAGTATACCTGTATAACAGAAATTGTCCTTTGTAACTCTAGAAAGTGATTTTGTTCTTTTATATTCATTTGATATTTCTACCTAACATGTTTAATCTTTATTTTTTAGTTTTTGAACATAGGACACAGTTTTAAGGCATTGAATAGTCTTGTCTACTAATTTTGTTACCAATATCACTTGTTTTGGTTATAATTAATTGCTTTTTTCTTATCATTATATTTTTATATTATTTCTTCATGGCATCTCTATCTAAGACTTTTAAAATTCTACCTTGCTCCATAGTGGATATTTTTGGGTTCCCATAAATATTTTAAGCTTTATTATGGGATACTGGTAAGTACATATAAACAGTAATATATTCAGTTTTTACTTTTAACCTTCATTATTTAGCAGGACCAGCACAGCATTAACTGTAGGATTAATTTTGCCCCAATACTGAGATAAACCCCTTTTAAATTCTTCTCAACATTCCCTGTGAGTAATGAGGTTTTCACTCTGACTGATGGAGATGGAAACTATTTGCTGCTCTCTATGAGCTTTGAGTATTTTATCCTTAAAATTTTTCAAGTAGTCTTTTCCCTGGGTTTGGTTATTTTATTCATACAATTAAAATGATCAATCCTCAATTAAAGAACTGGGAAGATTATATTTGGGTCTCTAGAGCTCTTTTTTATCAGATTTCTCCTTTCCATTTAGCCTTTCTAGTTAACTGGAGCATGATCCTTCAAATAAGGGAGCTGTCTAGCTCTTTTTGTATTTACTAGCATTCTGCTATTGCCTTGAAACTCACTCTAGGCAGTCATCTCTGGCATGGTAGACATTGCATCATTTGATCCCATATCTCAGTCATCACTGTCTTTTATGACTAATAAAAATATGTACAAGATTATTTTAATATCTTTTCAGAGTATCTGTTTTTATCTTATGGTTATTTTTTGCTTTTGTTTTTTATATGGAAGCATAGATATTAATATGATTATTCCATTTGACCAGAAGTGAGATTCTCTATAATTCCATTTGAAAAGTACAGCATTAAGATTATTGGAAGTTGGAAGAAAACTTAAAAATGTGGACAAGTCAGCATTCCAGGGTGTATATCAGATTCACCTAAAGACATTTTTCAAAATCCATATGAAGAAAATCTACCCAGTATGAGTTAATGAAAATAACTTATGACTATTTACAGGGGAAGGGAGAGGGAACATTTTGAAAAACTTTATTAGTGATTTGATTTTTATTTCTAGTTAAGCATAATCAACTTATTAAAATCCTGAATTTCAGAAATGAAAACTCTGAGTTGCCTGAAAGTGACATGTGTCCAAAGTTCAACACATTAGTTAGTGGTTAAGCAAAGACTAGAAATCTGATAGAAATTTCACTAAAACAAATTTTATTTGCATGTTAACACCCTTTTGTTTAATGCCCAATTGATTTTTGTTTTTTACTATTCCTTTAGTCCTGCAAAAGAGTCTGAAAATGGGAGGAGTAAGAGAAATGGGGAAATATAAATAGAGGAGGTACAATTTATCCTGGTTTTCCAGAGATATAATTCAAGCCCATATAATCCAATCTCAGTGCCCTTTTCACTAGAATGCCTCATTTCACATTAAGGCAATTTATAGAAAAACAAATAAATCAGCAGTAAACCTAAAATTTTTTTCTACAGTTGTTGACTATCAGACATCCCTGAGCTAAATTCCAGGTGTATTCAGAGTTACCTTTATGCTTAGTTCATTTCTTGACATTTATTAGAATTTTAATATTTGAGAAGAGACATTAATTTCCTAATTGTAAAAATTGCTTTCTTGGTCTTGTATTATTTTCTATTTTTCAAGCTGCCTTTTGCGTGTTATTCTCCATGAGATGCTAAGACCATGATCGCATTATATCTATTTCTAGTGTCTTTTATTCTCAGGTTTACTTACCAGTATTCAAGTAGTACTTTGAGTCTTCCTTTTTCCTGGTGCTTTGATTTCTTATCATTGGACAATTAGCCAAAATGAGTTGAACCATTATTTTAATTGTGAACATTGTTTTTATTTTCCAGAGGAAACATGTAATTTTGTTTTTCTGTGTTTAAAATGGTGAATCTGCATTTTGCCAGATGATTGTTCTCTACAAAAGACTTTGTCTTCATTTTAAACTGAGAACAAATTGGCATACACGCAAGAGAATTAACAATCAAAGAGCACATCCTCGCACCCAAATAAAGAAGTATGTTTAGAAGAAATATTCAAATGAGTCTACTTGAGAAACATTTTCATATTTTCTTGTTTAAAGGATTTATAAATAGTTTTGTCTGAGGTAGACATCATGGCACATGCCTGTAAATCCAGATTCTTGGGAGGCTGAGACATGGAGGATCGCAAATTCAAGGCCAGCCTGGGCAATTTTGCAAGACCTTGTCTAAAACAAACAAACAAACAAACAAAAAATGTAAAAGCATTGGGGATGTATCTCAGTGGTAAAGCACTTTTCAAACACATGTGAGGCCCTGGGTTCAATCCCCAGTAACTCAAAAATAGTTTCGTCGTTATTATATTTCGGTAGTTTTTATGTAAAGAGGCATAGCTATGTGAGTGAAAGGTAAAGATCTAATTTGCATAAAACTGATGTTTGACAAAGAATACAACAACCCACAATGGGGAAAAGATAGTTTCTTAAAAAATGGTGCTGGGAAAAGAGTCCATCAACAAACAGAAGAATGGAACTAAACCCCTATCTTTTACTAGTTACAAATGTCAATTCAAAATGGATCAAAGACTTAAATGAAAATCACATGTAAGCCGGGCATGGTGGCTCACACTTGTAATCCCAGTACTTGGGAGGCTGAGACCGGAGGATTGGGGTTCGCTGCCAGCCTCAGCTACTTAGTGAGGCCCTCTGCAACTTCGTGAGACCCAGTTTTAAAATAAAGTATAAAAATAGGGCCGGGGGTGTAGCTCGGAGGTAAAACGCCCCTGGGTTCAATCCCCAGTACCGCAAAAAAAAAAAAAAAAAAAAATCACATGTAATTCAAAACTATGAACTTTTAGAAGAAAAAATACAAGAAAAACTATGGAAGATTATTCTGGGCTTCTGGGCAAAGGTATTTTTTTATGACTCCAAGTGCAAAGGAAAAAAAGCAAACATAGACAAATGGGATTAACTGAAACAAAACTCTTCAGTGCAGCAAAGAAAATAATAAACAAAATGAAGATACCACATACAGAAGGTGAAAAAAATATATTCAATCTTTATTTCTGTCCTTTTTTTGTATGTGTGGTGTTGGGGATTCAACCCAGGGGCATTCTGCCTCCAAGCTATGCCCCTAGCACTGTTTTATTTTTCATTTTGAAACAGGATCTCACTAAGTTGCTGACAGTCTCACAAAGTCCGTGAAGCTGGCTTCAAACATATGCTTCTCCTGATGACAGGCATGCACCACCACGTCTGGCTACAATATCTATTTCTGACAAGAGTCAGAATATATAAGGAATTCTAACACCTAAATAGCAAAACAAATTAAATTACAAAAATAAGCTAAAAATCTAAATAGACCATTCTCAAAAGAAAATATATGAATGGCCAATGACTAACAGGTAAATGAAAATAGTGCTCAAAGTCACAATCATCCAAAAAATCCAAATGAAAACCATAATGGAATGCTACCTCTCTTCAGTTAGAATGACTACTATCCAAAAGACAAAAAAGAAAAAAAAAGTCAAAAAGATTTACAGAAGGAAATTATGATGATTTTTCCCAACACCAAAGTTAAATTGAAGCATGAGGAACATATGTTTGATTACCTCACACGTTTATTTAAACTCAAAATAACATCTAGTTGTTAATCATTATGAATGTAGATATGTTATTGATATAGGTATTTCAAATTATTTGCTGTAAACAATTGAATATAAAACATGAGATTTTTATGAAAGCTCAACAGGCTGTACTTCTGGATTATGGCCTCTACATGTAAGGTCAGAGAAGAGATATTCAGAAGTGTTCTGTGTCCTGGAGTGTGGACTTTAGAGTCTGGGAAGTAGGACTCTAGTTCTGTCCCTTGCATATACCAGCCCAGTTGTTGAAGCTTTGAATTCTGGAGTCAGAAACACACAGGTTTAAATTAATATTACTTGAGGAAGCACAAGTAAAAACACTTGGCACAATTATTAAAATATGTTAACTGTTATTAAAACAGTAATTTATTTTATTAATTATAGTAGAATCTCATTAATTATATAACCACAAGCATAAGTTGCTATAGGATTGAATGTGTCTGTGTTTGCCTTTTAATCTATCAGTAAGGGATAAAATGTCTACATTAGAGAATTTTGAGGGTGAGTAAGAAGATAACATAGATAATAGCTCAACTTTATTTAATTTGTGTTAATTATTAGTAATTTCATCTGACTTCAAGATTCATAATCTTGAAGGTCACTAAATATAAATGAAATCACCAAGGTATTGGAAAATAAATGAGATACAGTGCTTTAAATTTAATGGTGAGCCGGGCGTGGTGGCGCACGCTTGTAATCCCAGTACTTTGGGAGGCGGAGACCGGAGGATCCGTGTTCACGGCCAGCCTCAGCTCTCACTCTCTCTCTCCCTGTCTCTCTCTCTCTCTCTCTCTCTTTCCTTAGTGAGGCCCTCCGCAACTTCGTGAGACCCGGTTTCAAAATAAAGCATAAAAAATAGGGCCGGGGGCGTAGCACGGAGGTAGAACGCACCTGCTTTCAATCCCCGGTACCACAAAAAAAAAAAAATAAATAAATAAATTTAATGGTGAAAAACATTGGGCATATCTATTTACCCATGTCCATATCTATATACTTATGCCAATTAAGAAAATGTCACAGATTTATCTATGAAAGTTGCTTTCAAAATAAAACACAATAATAAAACTTATATTTCTTGCCCTGATGAGTGATGTGCTATTTCAGTTCAATTATCTAAACATGGAATCATACAAGACTCAGACCACTAAGAAAAACAAAACTGATCAAAAGCAGAGGAAGAAAGAAATTACTCTTATTTCTCTTTAATTTTATTTATACACATGAAGATATTTATAAAACTACAAAAAAAGTTGATTACTTTTGTGATGCCATAAATAATAGCTACCTTTAATAAAGTTCTCATTAGAGCTAAGCTATGTTAGAAGCTGGACATGTCCAATATCATCAACAGCTATATGGTGGAATAATAAATATTATTATGAGGCAGAGTGATGTTAAGCAATTATCAGTTTTCATAATTTGCGAAGTTGATAGGTGGCAGAACTAATTCTTAACCAGGATGTAGGCCTCAAAGCCAGATTTTAAGTAATGATTCAATATGGCCATATTCTATAATTTTATATGAATTTGAATTTTCAAAATTTTTATGCTCCATCAATCCATTTCCCAGTATTTTTCCAGTATCTTGTAGTTTTCAGACTATGACATTATAATATAAATCAGTGACTTTATTCACTTTTGATGTTGTCATTATTTTCTCCATAATGAGGTTCCCCCATTGTGATCTGGCAGATAATGTTACAAAATATATGGCTAAATCCTATTTTTATTTTCTGTTTTTAGTCTTTACTACTTTTTGCATTCTTTTGAGGGGTTTTGTTTTGTTGTTGTTACTATACTTTCATCGTCATATCTTTCCTAGAGCATAGTGCAGACATTAATTTTGATTTTCCATTAATTCATTTAATCTCTTTTATATACTTAGGACATAAATAATATTCATAGATAATTCACTCATTCAAGAAAAAATTACTAGGAGCTAGTAGGCAATGGGCACCAAGCTCACACACACACAGAAAAGTTCCCTGCCTTCATGTAGTTTGTATTCATCTTGGATGGTGATTTTCTATGTACCAAAATTTGTTCTGGGCAATGGATACATAAAATATTTAAATAACTCATAATTCCCACAGATAGTTTAATTTACATATATTATCCAATATTATTGCCATCAAAAATATAGGCTAGCTCTGATCACTCCAGCATTCTAATTTTAGAATACAGATTGAGCATCCTAATCTGAATATCTGAAATCCAAAATACTCCATAATCAAATTCCACCCTGAAGTCATGCAAGAAGTCGCAGTATAAATTCAGGTATGCTAGAAGTATACTATAAACTTTCCTTCAGCCTCCATGTAAGGTGTATATGAAACAAATACATTTTTGGGGTTTAACTTGGGTCATAGTCAAAATGAAGGTGCATTAAAAATATTGTAAAAAATACCATAGGTTGTGTTTATACTTTGGGTGGGCCCATACCCAAGGTATCTCATTATGTATATGCAAGTATTCTAAAATCTGAAAAAGTCTGAAATCTGAAATACTTCTATCCTAATGGTTTTAGACAAGGGACAGTTGACCCCTATGAAATTTCTTCTGAATTAGATAATATGTGGGCATAGCATTTCTTTTACTTGTATAAGAATGATGCCATAACTAAAATATAGCATTAATCAAGTTGTCTAATTATACAAAAATTTATTCACATCACATGTTTAAACATAAGGACTAGTGCCAAGTACAAAACTTATCATTAAATTATTTTATTATAATAAATGGTCATTTCTATATTTTAGTGTAGTCAACATTCCAAATTGGTAAGCTTAGATCTTTTGAAACAATATATAATAGTAAGAGAAAAGATTCAAAATAATGCACTGCTATTATCATTCAGGGAAATGATTCCAGCTATTCATTTACATTTCCTCAATTTAATGAATAGTTTAAAAACACAATACTCATTCAAAACTACACTAAGCATTCAAATAATTTCTTTCTCACCCCACCAAAATAAAATTACCTAATTCAAGAGTTTTTGAAGTAAAAATAGTTCACAATTTAAAAATAAATGCCAACAGAATTGGTAGAAAACAAAATTATAACTTTAAATATTTCAAGAAAAATGTGTTTGATTACTTTACCAGAAATGGAAATATAATATGGGAGGACATTTGATAAAAATTCTGAGGACATTATTTCTTGGTTAAAAAAATAAGAGAAACAAATACTTATTAAGTTTGGACTATCATGCACCAATAAAAGCATTTTTTTTTTTTTTTGCGGTACCGGGGATTGAACGCAGAGGCGTTCTACCTCCGCGCTACACCCCCGGCCCTATTTTTTATACTTTATTTTTAAACCAGGTCTCATGAAGTTGCGGAGGGCCTCACTAAGTAGAGTAGAGACAGGAAGAGAGAGAAAGAGAGAGAGAGAGAGAGAGAGCTGAGGCTGGCCGCGAACCCGGATCCTCCGGTCTCCGTCTCCCAAAGTACTGGGATTACAAGCGTGCGCCACTACGCCCAGCTTAATAAAAGCATATTTTAAAAGATGGAAAGAAAATATTTGAGGATTTTTGAAGCACAGGAATGCATGACAAACAAATGAAATAGCATTAACAAGGAGTTAGAAACACACAGCACATATTAGAGAGACAATGGACTGATCCAGTGTGACTGGAGCACGATGATGGGAGTGGTAGAGAATGAGCCTCACAATATAGGTTGACAAAGATTATGTCAGAATTTCTGGACAAATAAATTGGCACAAATTTAAAGTGGAAAAAAAAGGTTTAGACAAGGACACACACATAAAGAAAATTTTTAAGCCAGGCATGGTGGAACATGTTTATAATCCTAGAATTTGGGAGGCTGAAACAGGAGAATTGCAGGTCTGAGGCCAGTGTCTCAGTCAACATTTGCACAGCTGTAATTCAAAAGACCTGATCCCAAACTTCGAGGAAGGAAGATTATTTCCTCACAGGTTCTGGGTTTAGTCCATGTGAGGCCAGGGTGTATAGAACTCAGGCGTGGAGGTGGGAAGAAGAGAGAGGGATAGCACATGGACTCTGCTCCTCAAGTTATGAAGGTTGGAAGCAGAGACAGCAAGCAAGTAAGTGGTTTTAAAGACACAAGCACAATCCCTATTTTCTCCAGCCACACCCCACCTGCCTAGGTTACCACCCAGATAAATCCATTACAGTGGGTGGTAACCTAGGCGGTAATCTGGGTGGTAATTTAGGCAGGTGGAGATTGTAACCCTCTGACTCAATTACATCAAGTCTGAACATTGATTCATGAGCTCTTCAGGGTACATTCTATATCTAACCTTGACAGCCAGTATACAGTAAATTTAGGAGATCCTGTTTTAAAATTTAAAAAAATAGAGATAGGGGTGCAGCTTAGAGATAGAATATCCCTAGGTTCAATCCCCAGTACAACAGCAACAACAACAACAACAAAAACACATTCTCCTTATGTTATAACTAAATATTACTTGCAAAATTTTAACTAGTATTCCTAATTTTAAGCTTTTAAACATATATAAGCCAGGCGTGGTGGTGCATGCTTGTAATCCCAGTACTTGGGAGGCTGAGACAGGAGGATCACATGTTCTCAGCCAGCCTCAGCTACTTAGTGAGGCCTTCTGCAACTTAGTGAGACCCTGTTTCAAAAACAAAAGAATAAAAAATAGGGCTGGGGTATAGCTTGGAGGTAGAGGACCCCTGGGTTCAATCCCTATTACTGCAAATATAAATAAATAAATAAATAAATAAATAAACATATATAAAAGTAAGAAAAATCTTATTTGATAAAATTATGAAAAGTCAATTAAAATCTTAAACTAATATAAGAAAAATTAAATAACTTTAAGTCAAGAACACATAAGCATTCATGTATTTTCAGTGCATGGCACCCATCACTTAGCATGCTCATAGTATGAGCATACTTGTCCAATGATCGAGCTACTCCAGTAACTCTTCTTCATTCTTAAAATGAAATACAGCAAGCCAAACATTCCACCATTAGGTTTATATTGGATAAGATTATGTGAGACTAGTACTTCTGTATTCTAAAAAATCAATTCCTAAACTGGGCGTGGTGGCGCACGCTTGTAATCCCAGTACTTAGGAGGCTGACACCAGAGGATCTGGGTTCGTGGCCAGACTCAATTATTTAGTGAAGACCTCCTCAACTTAGTGAGACCCTGTTTCAAAATAAAGAATATAAAATAAGACTGGGGGGTGTAGCTCGGAGGTAGAATGCCCCTGGGTTCAATCCCCAGTACCCCCCAAAAAAATCAATTCTTGATAATACAGGATATAATTTCATTAGAATTTTAGTTATTATAATATACTGTTAATTTATACTCAAATTATAAACAACTAAAGTTTTTTGAAAGATGTATACATATATGTATACATGTATACTTTTATACATAAAAATATATGTGTGCATATATGAAAATACACACATATATATATATATATGTTTATGTACATGTGTGTATAAATGTTCAGAAAGATCTTTCTATTCTTTTTCAAAGCATTACTCTTTTCAAACTGAAACAAAACTCTATTGGTATCTAAATTTTTTTAGTTATAATTTTTATCCCATCTGTTATAGTTTGGGTTTGGAATGTCCCCCAAAATGCTCACGTGTTGAAAGCACATCCCCACTGCAGCAAGATTCAGAAGTGTGGCTGTGGCTTTGGGGACTATACATATCCATGGTCCCTCCCTCTCACCCTCTCTGCTTCTGGCTGTGGTGATATGAGACTGGCATCCTTCTCTCAGGCCTTGCTGCCCGGACTTGGAGCCAGCGAACTAAGGACTGAGCCTCCGAAACTGTGAGCCTGAAGAAACCTTTCCTTCTCTAAGTTGTTCTTGTCAGGCATTTTGATCATGGCCATGAGGAAATCAGACTACAACACAGTCCTATTGAAAATTTTATGATTCTGAGTTTTTCCACAGCTGTTTGTTCCAGTTTGTGACATAATTAGATTTGGAAAGCATACATATCCATGTCTGGAAGTTATGTTCAATGTAGTATCACTAATGTGTAAATCAATATTGATTTTTTTCTGGCATTAAGCCAGTGAATGTTTATTAAAAGGGAACACAGAAATTCAGATGAAAAGCTGTTTTGTAAATTAAACCTATTTCATACCACATATCAGCCTTAAGGGAAAATTATGCTTTTTAGATATTCATTTGCTATTGCATGAAAATGAAAAGGTAGAAAATAAAGATATATCTGCATTTTAAACAATCAGATATTTTTTCTTTATGCACAACAAAGAAAAGCTTTTAAATCTTTTAATAGTATTGTTCAAACAGTTGAATTGGAGAAAATTTCAAATATCAATCTCCTACTCTGGAAGTCTTATGATGCTCACATTTTGTTTCTGTTCTTCATCTGCAAGTCTGCAAAGGCAGGACTGAGCACAAAGGGGACACGACTCACTGTAAACTTGTAATTTAATGAAGTAAAGAATTCTTGAGCCTTTTTAAACAAGTCATTAGACCTCATCTGGGCCATTCATTAGCGGTATCAAAAGCATGTTATAATAATTAAGTTTCTCTTAGGAAGTGATTTGCCCACAAGAAATGATTATAGGTTGTACTTTGGAAAGAGAGAATTTTCTGAGAAAATTCTCATCTTGCTCCATATCGGTTTGAATCTGAGAGGGAGTGAAAAGGAGAAAATAAAAACAAATATCTATTCTGGGGCCAGAATTGTGTTTTTCAAACATAAATGCTAAGAAATCTTTGCTTGTTTGAAAATTCGCTTTGAATTTTTCAGATTAATTTTCTTAACACTGAAACTTCATATAAAGTTGCTCTTTTGTATTGTCTACAGACTGATCTTTTAAATAAGATCATCTTTTATTTTAATAGAGAAAAATATATTTTAAAATAATTATTCAACTTATGAATATAGTTAATAGAGAAGTTATCTTACGTACAGATAGCTTCCAGTTTCCAGTTTTGTTTTGTTTGGTACTGGGAATTGAACCCAGGGTATTTTACAACCAAGCTACACAGCCGGCCCTTTTCATTTTTTATTTTGAAACAGGGTTTCGCTAAGTTGCTGAGGGTGTCACTACATTGTGAGGTTAGCCTTGAACCTGTGATTCTCCTGTCTCAGCATCCCAAGTACTGGGATTACAGGTGTGTACCATCACACCAGGCAACTTTCCAGTTCTTTGATTTGTGAAGCAGTGACATAAATTAGATTTTGTTACTAATACTGCTCTTTATTCAAGGGCTTTCTGTTTACCTTTTGTTTACTATCTGTTATTATGATTCAATTTTTATATAACATTATGGCTGCTACTTTTATGCATTTTTTCTCTTGTATTCTTTCCCTTTCACATATAGTTACATAATCTCTTTTTTTCTTCTGTAGCTTTGGCTACATTGGATAAGTATCTTTTAATGGTATTCACATTACATTGAAAATATCAGATTTCCAAATTACAAATATATTATCTAATTTTACTAAACAAATACTTGAAAGGGAAACCAGCAAAGTAAACCCAGGAAAACATGAAGCATATATGTACACTATGTAAATAAATAAACAATTCTAATATGAGATTTGAATTGCAGAGATTAGAAGGAAACAAACTCAAACTGTCATGAAAAAGATGTATTCTAGGTGCATAGAGAAATGCAGTTATAGAGATCAGTAAAAAGTTAGCATGTTAGGTTCAAGAGTGCTTTAACAATTCTTACCTTTTTAATTTTGATTTCAATTTTAGCTCTATGGGTACTTAGAAGAATTTTTTTTTTTTTTTTGGCACTGGGGATTGAACCCAGGGGCGTTCTACCTCTGAGCTCCACCCCCAGCCCTATTTTTTATTCTTTATTTTGAAACAGGGTCTCACTAAGTTGCAGAGGCCTCACTAAGTAGCTGAGGCTGGCTGCAAACCTGTGATCCAGTCTCAGCCTCCCAAGTACTGGAATTACAAGAGTGCGCCACCACACCCAGCTGGAAGATATTTTTAATGTTCAAATGTATATGTGTTTTCTAGGAATCTTTTATAATCGAATTCAAGTTTTAATGACTGTTGGTCATAAAATATAGTCTGAGTATCATCATTTTTAAAAAATAAATTTGATAAAGTGTTCTAGTTTCTGATGTGGTCAGTTTAGAAAAACAAATTCTAATATCCTATATTAGAATATACATGAATATTAATTATTTTTCTATTCATTAGATAAAGCTTACTTATATTCTTTCTGCTTTCTTCTAAAATAATGGGATTTGTGTGTTTACTTCATCTGCTTTATATATCAATTGCCAAGAGTAGTTTTAAAATGTTACAGAATGGAATAAGCTTTAAAAATTTATTTTGATTAACAAATGAATACTCATTTTTATATTTTGAAACTGCATTTTATAGTAGTTTTTCCTCAATATTTTTTCACATATGTATGCTTTTATTGGTGAATTGTAATCTCACATCATTATGTAGTTGAGAGTGACAGGGATACATGCACACAGCTCTTGGTAAGCGTTTCCCCAGGCTCCCTTCCAACTCCCTCCCCTTCCTCATACATGATATTGAGATTGGCATTGGTAATTTCATATATGTACATAACTTTAGTGACCGTGTTTCCTAAATATACTAATTATGATATCTTTCTAGGAAATTAAGCTTTTTGTCTTTAAGCAATAATGGATTTATCTTCTATAACTAAGCATTGACAGTTATTTTTTCTGGTAAGGACACCAGAAAATGGAATATCATCTCTGGAGGATGATATTCCATTTGTTTCTGTGCTATGTTGTTGACATTCTCTTATAAGTGATCTGTTCCTCTTGGTTTGTCCACATTTTCTTCATCTACTCACTCATCTATGGACACTTAGATTCACTTAAATCGATTTCATATCCTGGCTATTGCGGTGGCAGGCAAGAGCCTTTGGCCACAGGGGCCAGCCAGGGGCCTTGGGCCTTTTGCTTTGGCCCACTGCTGATGTCCTCTGGGATGGGTCTACGCCAGTGTCCTTGGGAAAGTCAGGTCCTTGACTCACTTTCATTCCTCCATGCAAAGCATGTCTCCCTTGCTTATGATAGGGGTGACACAAGTACTGCAAAGCTGTACTTCCTACTCTATTCAAAGTGTCTTTCTTATTTCTGTGCTCTATCACGTGCTACAAACTTTCAAGTGAATTTCTTAGCTTCTGTTAATCTATTTTTTTCATGTGGATATTTGTTCAAATTGATGATCTTATGAGGGGACAAGTACTGGAAGCACCTACTCCACCATGTTGCTGTCACTCCACAGATCATTATTTCTGCAGCACACCCCTGGTCCATGACTCTCCATATATTTGTATTGTGTGTGTAAGAGTGTGTGTGTGTGGGGGGTTACTGGGAATTGAACCAAGGGGCATTGTACCTTCAAGCATCCCTGGTCCTATTTTATTTTATTTTATTTTATTTTATTTTATTTTATTTTATTTTATTTATTTTGAGGCAGGGTCCCATCAAGTTGCTGAGGGCCTCACTAAATTGCTGAGGCTGGTCTCAAACCTTCGATTCTTCTGTCTCAGCCTCCCAAATACTGGGATTACAGGCAAGCACCACCACACCCAGCTTCATTTGTATTTATTATAATTATAGTTTTCATATGTAGAAGTTATGTTTGTCTCTTTTTAATTTGCCTTTCATCTGTTCATATTTGTTTTGTTTTATGCTTTATACATATGAAGCATGTTTCTAATTTTTTTATTAGATAATTCCATTATCTGAATGTTTCAAAAGTCTATTTTCTGATTGACTCTGAAGTTCTTTTTTACTGCAGAATTTTGTCTGAGATAGCATTTGATGCCTATGTTTCAGTAAACTTCTTCCAAGGAAGATTATGTAGCTTATGAAGGTAGCCTGAAGAAGGCATTACTCAATTTGAAATTCATTTCATTATCAGAAGTTTGTTTAATTACTCAAGAAATATTCATGTGGATGTGACAGTGAATAGTAGCACTTATAAATTCCCAGAGGTACTTTCTTTTTTGGTCTTGATACAGTAACAAGTTTTTATTTATTTATATTTTTGTGGTGCTGGGGATGGAACCCATGATCTCTGGCATGCTAGGCGAGAGCTACACTTTCACCCAAGTAAATTTATTTTCTGTCCTCCTGAGAGCAGTGGGCTGTATTTCTTATATTCTGGATGGTGACTCTGTAACTGCGCCAGGTACCTTAATTCGTTGGTCCTATAACATTCCCTGGCTTTAGGCCTTATCTATTGCTTCTCCTCTCTAATACAACTGTTCAGAGCTAAGCAGAAAACCTAACTGTTAAGATTGGTTTTGATAATTTTTACTAGCCAGGAAATACATTTTCACTTAATATTCTTGGCATATTCTTTACATTTGCAACAGCTTGACAATGGGCACAATTGTAGCTATACCTCACTCTAAATCCACATCAACATCTCTGCATATAAATATATTAGTATAGATATAGATACACACACATAGGTAAAAATATATGTTTTAATGATATAATTAATTACTTATGTTAAAATTTTCATCTCCATTTTCAGCTGTTAAAGCTCTTTCCTCTCTCTTAATACTTATTAATACTTATCACCAATATTATAGCTCCTAATACTTAGTGACCGCCTAATATGTTATAGCCTGATGCTAAGCATTTAAAGGCATTTTCTTCATTCACTACCCCAATGAGCTCTTGGAGGAAGAAATCATTATGATTTTTAATTTTATATGATGGGATTGAAGTTTAAGGTTGAATAGCCTGCCAAATATGCCATATCATATAGTTTTCAAAGCTGAAACTTGAACTCAATGTATGATTCACAAAATGCCTAGTAATTAAACATGGTACATTTTCATTCTAATAATTTAATCTAATTACTTTTTAATCTAAAAGTTGCCATAATCAAAGACCACGTGTCCTGCTGATGCATTCTTATGTTTTCAGAACATGATTTAGAATGAATCTCTCTGTAACTCCATGGTTCTAACTATAAATGCAGAAGCACATGTGTGTACATTCTTTCATAGGAAAATTGGGGATTTATTTGTTAATTGGCTTTGAGATCCTAGGATTAAAGGTTTAAGTATTATCTTTATTAAGGATAAAAACTAATTAAACTTTTAGTCTCAAATAATCATAGGATTAAAAGATGTCTCAAGTATATGTAATGGTTAATTGAAATAAGTTGCTTCTTTACAGTTTCATACCAGCTGCTTTCACATTTCCTCTTCTATGATTTCATTACAATTTCTGTCATTGGTCAGTGATAGAATCTTTTCCTAATTATTTTGGTGAAATATCACAATGGAAGATTCCCATATTTATATCAATAATGACTGTAATTATCTTCCAAAATGCACAACTTGCCAATGTAACAGGACTCCTCAAGGAAGATTCAGAAATTCTATTCTGAGTGATCAAATTCAGGAGGAATTATTTTCACGGTGTCATTAAAATCATTTCTAAGAGTAAGGAGATTGTTAAAGGAATAATGAAATTAAAACAATTTATAACAAAGTTGTAGATATTCTCTAGTTTTTCAGTTGTACTTCTATTTTTTCCATGTGATTTTGGGTGGTTAAAAAAATTTGAGAGTGGACTTTGATATACATAAAGATATAAAAAATCGACAAGCTTGGCTTTTCTCTTTTCTCAAAAAGATTCAACAGACCATCAAAAATCACCCATTTTCCAGACAGGAACTATTTCACTTAAGGAACTACATAGCTAGAGAGGTCTAAAATTAACAGTATATTTCTAATGCACTTTGTTAAATAAGATAATGAGTAAAGAATGTATCATAGATTTTGCCAAAGGGAAATACCCTCTAAACATGAATATATACATATTTAGCCCAATTTCACTGTAGCGATAACCAAAACCTATTAAGCAGTTTTGTTTTCACACTTCTGATAAAAAGTTATAATCCCAGTACTTGGGAGGCTGAGACAGGAACGTTGCAGGTTGGCGGCCAGCCTCAGCTACTTAGGCCCCCCGCAACTTATTGAGAACCTGTTTCAAAATAAAGAATAAAAAATAGGGTTGGGGGTGTAGCTCAGAGGTAGAATGCCCCTGGGTTCAATCCTCAGTACCGCAAAAAAAAATCAAAGCATATAAATAATAATTTATGAAAGACTATTAAAATATGTATATATTTGATGATATTGTACATACAAAGAAACATGACCTATGCTTCCAGTATTGTTATCTAATTTGGGAAATATGAAATAAATATATAAACCCTTACGCATTTTTTTAAGTAGGAACTAAGGTGACAAAGTTAGTGTCTTGGAACCTGGAGTGAAGAAACCTTTCACTTTGTGATGTTGAGCAAAGCTTTACAAAAAAAAATGGAATTTGAGCTTGATGTTTTCAAGAATGGGGAGGATTTTATACTACTCTATTTTAGGCCTGAATTAAAGGCTCCTTATTTTAAGTTGGCTTCTGCAATTAATTTCTGAAACATCTGCCTTGGCCCTCCTATCCTGTAGACCATTTCAATGATAGTAAATGTTCAGGGCCTTGACAAGTAGGTTTTCTGAAGGTTTGGTTTAATATTTTGACATGTTATTTGGAAGTTTCTCCAAATGAGCTTTTGTGGTATTCATGTCCTATCCAAAGAAATCAATATCCTTAAATTACCTTTTATCCTTAGAACACAGATTTACAGGTCTAACTGGTTATTCAATCTACCCACCTAATGATTTCATACCATGTCTGATTCAACATATTTAAAGAAAAATTCTGATATATGTATTGACAACTTTAAAATCTTTCAGCCATCCCTTTTCCTTACTTTTTCATTGATGTTACTACCATCCACCATTTTTTTCCCATGTTAGAAAAGGGACTTGCTCAGTTCTCACCCACCCCCATCATCGAGTTTTCCTGACTAAATGTCACTTATGTTTTTGAATATATACCCTTTTCTTCATTTTCACACTACAACCATATCACAGAACCTGGACATTTCCACCTTCACTTTTGCAACTCACTGGCCTTGTCTGTGTTGTTGAAGTATCTTTTCTACTCCAACAGTGTTTTTACTAATGTGATGTTTCTTATGTAAAGGTCTGTTTCTACTACCCATTGTGCAAAATTCTTCAATAATACTCCATCATCTTTTCATGATTTATTTCCAACAGTTCACTCATGATCTTTATGGTTTTAATTTCTTGATTTCATCTGGTTACTATCTGTGAATTTACTTTTGATTTTTCCCTCTTCTTAGCACAAATTTCCTGTGAAACATGATCCCTGAAAATTTTCTAATTTATTTGAAGATTTTCAAGTTATGCATACCTTCCACTTTGAGTTTCTCTCTATATTTTTGGCAAGACTTCATTTTCCACCAATCTTATTTGTTTGTGTGTCCTTCACTCCTGCACAGAGAAGTTGCTCCATTTTTTTTTCTACACTAAAATGTAGCAAAAGTATCTGGCACCATCTTAGTACTTATTACCTGTGTATTGCATTAATTTACTACTCAATCAAAGATATAGCTAATGACTGTATTAAACAATGTGTAGAATATAGGATAATATAAATAAATGTTATAGGTAAAGAGAAATTTTGATTGGGACCAAGACAAACCTACAACACTGGAGAAACTGAATCACTTGTGAAAGATGTTCTGAAAATGCTTTAGTCATTATGCAAAGTTCCCATCAGGAATAACAAAGCAATTCTCTGGAAGTTATGCTTAGTAGGTTAGTGGGATTTAGAAATGGGAATGAGGTGTGTTATGAAAAATGATAGACATTCTCAGGTGAGAGTTCAGGTACTACTATTGAAATTCAGCCTGACCAGCCTGAAGTCAGATGCCGAATAGACTAGCTAGGGCTGATTAAAATAAGCTCTTATCACATGTCCCTATAAGTAGATGTAATTGAGGAGAAGCCTTGGGGCACTAGACCTGTATGAGGTCTAAAAAAGGGTAAAACTTATCTGAAGTTAGAGATTTCACATGTACACAAGTCCCTTTTCCTGGCCTTTATAACTGGAATTTTGCCAGTTATAAAATAAAAGTTTTATTACTTTATCTATACATTTAAGTACAAGAAGAAAGAGTTAATAGTAGATTAGTATACATGGGTATAGTTTTTATTTCAAATGATATAATTAAAGACTAAAAATTCCACTGTATTATGAGAAATAATGATAGAATATTTAAATTTTTTGGAGTATCTCTAAGAAAAATGCATTTACACTGAAGTCTAAGATAAATTATGTATAGGAAACAAGCATGATTGGGAAAATTCTAGAATTGGAAAGAATAAATGGGCTTTTGAGCTGAAAAAAATTGGAACATCTGGGAGGCTACTAGAAACTCAGTGTAGATGGAGTGTTAAGACACATGAAGGGAGCTTCATTACACAGCTAGAAGGAGAAGCAGGGCTCAGGTATGCATGACCCCCAATCATAAGCCAAGACACTGCTGTACAACTTTCTTCCTCATATACATTTCTAAATACTTCAAATCAATAACTAATTCTCTTTTATTTAAAAAGCTAAATTCTTTAACTAAATATGCTACACAAAAGGCATATCTATGACCGACTGTGACCTATGGAAAACAGGGCAGCAGATGGGAAAAGGGATAAGAGAATAAAGTAAATAAAGATGGACTACGTTCCATAACATAAGAAGCCACTGTAGTCCACAAATACCCTGCCCATCAGAGGAAATACGGAGATGCATCTAGTTTCCCTCAGATCTTCTTCAGCCTTATCTACTAATCAGATATTTAGAATATGAATATGCAAATAACTCCACATAGGTTTTGCAGTCTTTGTTTCTTTGGAATGGATTTATTTGAATTGTAGGTCTTCCTTCAAAGCTAAGCAGTGAACCTAAGGATTGTTTTTCAGCCAATATTGTTCTAAGTTTAGCACAGCTCCTCTTCAAATGGAGTTGTGTTTAGGTCTTGTCCATACCTCCAAAATAAAATAATGTAATAAAAATTCTTATAGGACATCTAGCTTAATTTTCTTAATTTTTAGAAGAAGAAACTGAAACCTTAAAGATATCATATTGACAAGCAACTTAGAAAGTATAAATACAGACAAATACAGAAAATGTAGAAATTAGATGAAATACAGAGAGATTTCTAATTTTCACTATGAATGAAATTTTCTGGAGCACAAGAAATAAAAATAGAATGAAAAGCCATGGTAAATACAACAAAATGACGGAAGTCAGAAATATTATTCCTTCCCATCCTAACTATGTACTGTGGAAGGATAAAGTTTTGTTTTCCATTGGGCCAGGTGAAGACTTTATCATGAATTTGGAGAACTTTTCAGATTTAGTAAACACACTGAACTTGTTTTTTAAATAATAACTTCTTTGAGGGAAGACTTTTTATTGCTGTTTCTATCTCTGTGGCTGCTATTGGTTGATTCAGTTTTTCTGTATCCTCTTGGTTCAATTTGGGTAGGTTGTATGTGTCTAGAAATCTTTCGACCTCTTCCATGTTTTCCAATTTATTGGAATATAAGTTTTCAAAGTAGCTTCTTATGATCCTCTGGATTTCTCCACTAT
>PVJS01022670.1:0-30314 GCA_004027185.1 Glis glis
AAAAAATAGGGCCGGGGGCATAGCGCGGAGGTAGAACGCCTCTGCGTTCAATCCCCAGTACCGCAAAAAAAAAAAAAGAAGTGGATCCTGAGTACGAATTCGCCAATTAATGACTTATCCCTACACATAAGCACAATACCAGAAAATTTTTAAAAAGAGAAGAAAAATATAAGATCATTAAATTTATGAATGTCAAAGGTGTAATGGGTTTACATTTATTAAAGTCATATACATCCTCTACACAAATGACTTGGTCTAACATGATGAAAGCAGACCTACAGTTGTTACCAAAAAAATATATATACTAAACCTTAAATATGTGACTGAACAAAGAGCTCGTTTTTACAGATGATAAACTAGCTAGAATACTAAGTGCCCTAAGCTCTCACTGAAGGCTTCTGGTTTACAGGCATTACCTGTTACCACTTCTGAAATGGACCCATCAAGTACCTTTTTGTTCTACTTTGCAGTATCCAGGCTCAGCTCCAGGAATAAAGTATATTAATTGGTGACTTGAATATAATTTATCAGTTTGACATCTTTAAAAATATGTCTTCCAAAAATTTATTTCCTTAAATCTGATCTTTAAAAAGCGACTGCACCATTTTTTCCCATAAAGAAAGCTTTTTAAGATGAGTTCCCAGCCAGGTGTGGTGGCAACATGCCTCTAATCCCAGTACTTGGGGGGCTAAGACAGGAGGATCATAGGTTCGTGGCCAGCCTCAGCTACTAAGTGAGGCCTTCTGCAACTTAGTGAGACCCTGTTTCAAAATGTAGAATAAAAAATAGGGCTGGGGGTGTAGCTCAGAGGTAGAATGCCCCTGGGTTTACTCTCCAGTACCACACACACAAAAAAAAGATGAGTTCCCAAGAACTTCACTCCACAAATAACCATGTATAATAAAATAAGAAAAAAAATAGATGAAAACAATCTAAAGGTAACAAAATTTTTCAAGTCGAGCAGGACCAAATTAAAAATATCTTGATAAAATTAATACTAATTATAATGATTAAGAAAAGTATAAAATACTCAGGAATAAATTTAACTAAGGATGCAAATTCTATAATGAAAACCATAAAAAACAGATGAAAGAAAATGAGGAGAAAACAAAATAATGGAAAGACATCCCATGTTCATGAATTGGAAGAATATGTTTTAAAATGTCCATACTACACAAAGCAATTTAGAGAGTCAATACAATTTCTATCAAAATCTTAATGACATTTCTTCACAGAAATAAAAATGGCACTCCTAAAATTTGTATGTAACCACAAAAGATCCCAAAAGTCAAAGCAATCCTGACCAAAAATAATAAGCTGGAGGCATCATAGTATCTGACTTCAAAACATACTACAAATCTATGGTAATCAAAACAGCACAGTTCTGGCATAAAAACAGACACAGAATAGACAACCCAGAAATATATCCACATTTATCTATAGTCAACTGATTTTCGACAGAAGCATTAAGAACATACACTGGGAAAAGGATAGTCTCTTTAATAAGTTGTGCCAGGAAAGCTAAATGTCCATTTGCAAAAAAATGAAACTAAACTTCTGTTTATGATATATAAACTCAAAATAAATCAGACTTATACCTAAAACTATGATGCTATTGAGAAGAAAGCAGGAGAAACGCTTCACATTGGTCTGGATAAAGATTGTCAGGATATGACCTCAATAGGACAGACAACAAAAGCAAAAATTGACAATGGGATTACATCAAACTGAAAATCTTCTGCACAACAAATGAAACAATCAACAAAGTGAAGAGACAACCCATAGAATGGGAGGAAATACTTGCAAGCTATTCATCTGACAAGAAATTAATATATAGAATACATAAACTCAACCGCAAACAAAGCCCAAATACTCTGATTAAAAAATTGGCAAATGAGCTGAAGAGACATTTCTCAAAAGACATACAAATAGCCAAGAAGTATGTAATATGCTCAACATCACAATTACCAAGGAAATGACAATCAAAACCACAATGATTTATCATCTCGCCCCTGTTAAGAATGGATATTATCATAAAGAAAAAAAAATAACAAATGATGGTAAGGATGTGAAAGGGAACTCTCATACACTGCTGATGGAAATTTAAATTAGTACAGCCATTATGGAAAAAGGTATGGCAACTCCTCAATAATTACAAGTAGAACTACCATATGATCCAGCAATTCCACTACCTGGTATATCTCCAAAGAAAAGGAAGTATCAAAGAGGTATCTACACTCCCATATTTATTATAGCACTATTCACAATAGCCACAATATTTTGGTTGTGGCTATTGTGAATTCCAATCTTGGTTGGAATCAACCATGGTGTCTCATCAAAAGGTGAAAGAACAAAGAAAAGGTAGTATGTATATACAATGGAATATTATTCATCCATTACAAAAAAAAAATGGAATCCCATGATTTGCAGCAACATGGATGATCCTGGAGGACATTATGTGTCAGTAACAGAAAGACAAATACCACATGTTGTCACTTACACGTGAAAGGTAAAAAAGTTGATATCATAGATGTAGGGAGCAGTGGTTACCAGAGACTGGGAAAGGAGAGGAGGAGAGAGAAATCTAAAGAGGATGGTAACAGATACAGGGTACAATTGAATAGAAGGAATAAATTCTAATGTTCTACAGAGTAGTAGGGCAACTATGGTTCACAACAATTAATTATACATTTTAAAACAGCAAGTAGAAAACCAATGTTTTTAACACAAAGAAGTCATAAATGTTCAAGGTTATGGACATGTTAATCATTTTACACATTATAAACATATATTTAAAGTCATACCATACTTCATAAATGGACAGCACAAAGGGCTTTGGTTCCAAAAGAAACAAAAAAAGGAACATTTGGAATAATGGTTTGGATTTAGAATGTCCACCTAGCCCTCAGAGAAACAAGGTAGCCAGGTGCGGTGGCACATGCCTATAATCCCAGTACTTG
Source organism: Glis glis (assembly GCA_004027185.1). Taxonomy (NCBI): domain Eukaryota; kingdom Metazoa; phylum Chordata; class Mammalia; order Rodentia; family Gliridae; genus Glis; species Glis glis. The sequence goes on from PVJS01022670.1 coordinate 2,961, forward strand.
GGAGGCTGGGTCAGGAGAATCACAGGTTCAAAGCCAGTCTCAGCAACTTAGCAAGGCTTTCAGCAATTTAGTGAGACCCTGTTTCAAAATAAAAAATAAAATGGGGCTGGGGGTGTAGCTCAAAGGTAGAATACCCCTGGGTTCAATCCCCAGTACTACAGGAAAAAAAGAAAGAAAAAACCTTTTCCAGAAAAGTATTACAGCAACAGAAAAATTGAAGGAAAAAAGTTATGAAAATCAAAGGACCAATCTATAAGACCCAACAACCATTTAAACAAGAATCTCAGAAATACACAGAAGAGAAAGGGACAAAAGTAATCAGACATTAAACCAGACAAGAATAAAAAAGCATGTCTAGAAGAGAGGGACATAAAACACTAGATTAATGACAGAGCCCATCAAGTATCCAGCAAAAGGAATGGAAAAAAGCTACCCAGGGCACTTCACTGTAAAATTTTAGAATAACAAGTATAAAGAGAAGATGCTGAAAGCTTCCAATGAGTAAAGAATTAGGAGTCAGAAAGCACTGGATGTCTCAATGGCAGGAGGGGAAAGGGATGATGTAAGGAAACTGAGCAATCAATTAACTTCAAATTTCTGAGAGAAAACTGTTTTTCAACATAGAAAACTCTTATATTAATTTCCTGTGGCTGCCACAGTAAATTACCACAAACTAGGTAGCTTAAAACAGCAGTCACTGATTCTCTCACAGAAGTCTAAAACCTGGCAAGGCCTCATACCATCTAGGGTTTGGAAAACCTGCTCTCTTCTTCCTCCAGCTGCTAGCGGTTGTCAGCATTCCTCAACTTGTAGCCCCATCACGCCAGCCTCTGCCTCCATGGTCACACTGCCTGCTCTGCTTCTGTCTATCAAATCTCTCTTGTGTATCTAACGACACTTCATATTGGATTTAGGACCCACTGAATAACTAAGGATGATCTTTTCATCGTAGATCCTCAATTATTTCAGCAAAAACCTTTGTCTGAATAAGACACATTCATTCATGGGTTTCAGAAATTAGGACACGCATGTATCATTTTTGTAGTCATAGATCAGGCTAATACATCGGTAAGAAAGCCAACAGAAAAGAAGACATACAGTCCAAGAAACAGAGGCTACCACAAAGAAAGAGACAAAGGGAATTCCCAGGATAGGAGAAAGCCCTGCTGCAAAAAGATAGTGCACAGCAACTAAAGAATAACCAGTCTGGGTTGTAGTAGGATAACCAAAAGGAAAATGCAACTGAGAAGGGTTTATCAGTTCTTCTGAAGATTGCGGGAATGGATGAACATGAAACTAAATAAATGAAAAGAGGCAAGAGTTAATGCAAGGAAAAATAAAAATTATATGAAAAAAGGAAATCATTATTTTTTTGTACACTGTCTTGCTCAGCAGTGAGCAATATTTATACTGAATACTGATTTAGCCAAAAATATGACTATACTATGTTAGAAGGAAAGACTGGTCAGCATGAGAACAAATGGAAGTTAAAGTATACTCAGTCTTTATCTTCAGTAAAAGATAACATCTAGTACTGATAAAGAAATGATGTAAATATTAGTAAAGATATGAGGGTAAACACTAGAAGATCTAACAGTTGAAAATGTTTACCTACGAGTTGAAGGTGCAGAATAAGGGGTACAGAGGAATAGGAATGGGCAGTGGCTATTTTATTGAATTTTTAAGTTTATTTTTAATATTGTGTTCCTATTGCTTTGATAATTTTAAAATTCTAATCCAGAAAAAAATACCCTGAGAAAAATTACTTGTTTAGGCCATAACACAACTAAGAAACATTTGTCAAAATGTCTCAACGTTTCCTATACCTTGAAGGAATATGAAATTTCTATAAAATCCTTGAAAAGGAGTTCTTTAAAATAAATTCTCAAGTCATATGTTCATTATGAGAAAGAAAAATAAAACCCTAAGACCACTGCTAAACTATGTTGACTATAATGGACACAATATCTATAACCTCTGTTATATTATTACAACTCTATCTAGTTTTATTTACTGACTCTTTTTACACCTAAGATGTTAAAATCACAACTATGAATCAACATGTGTAAGTGGGAAATGGAGTTGAAGTCCTTATACTGAAGGTATAAGATATATAGAAGGTAATATCTTATACTGTTGTATGTCAACAGACTCTGACTTTAGAGATTTTACAATATCAGAAAGATCAGATTAAAAAAAATCTGCATTCTGAATATCATTACGGCACAGGAAGGAACAAGAAGCAACTTCCATAGAGTTCTGTCACACTATATTGAGGGACAATGCATGTATTAGGAAAGGGTACAACGGCCATGATGTTAGAACAATGTAAAAATATGTGGAAAAAAGGAAATTATTATTCTCTACTTAATATCTTCCTTTACTCAGTTCATTAATATGTGACTCATTTCCAAATAGCACTTTGGCACACCAATTCTACCCATCTTTGCCTCTCCTGTTCACTTCAATTGCCTGAAAAGTCGACCTATTTCAAGTAGCATTCACAGATTTACTGTTCTATGCCCTAAAGGAATATAATCAGTTACTCTGAAATCACACCCACAAATAGGGATAGCCCTTTAATTTACTTTTTTTTCCCCGCTACTAGGGATTGAGCCCAGGGGCATTCTACCTCCAAGTTACACCTCCAGCCCTATTTTTTTTATTATTTATTTTGAAAAAGGGTCTCATTAAGTTGCGGAGGGCTTCGCTAAGTAGCTGAGGCTGGCTGTGAACCTGTGATCCTCCAGTCTCAGTCCCCCAAGTACTGGGATTACAAGCGTGTGCCACCATGCCCAGCTTGCTTTACATTTTATTATACATGGTGTAACTCATGTTAACATGTAGTCTAGACATATTAATCTAGAATTTGTACAATGTCAAGTTAATTTTGTTTGTCTGTCTTGATTGTAAGACTTTAAAAGACACAAAGACAGCACCTACTACAGTGTGCCTGTTTAGGCACTTAATACTTTACATCAATAATTGATCCCATCACAAACAGTCTAGTCCTTTTATGGTTATTCAGTTGCAATTCAAATACAACTTTTTAAAACAGGAATCTGTTTCTTTTCCCTAAGTAAGAAATCATTTTAAGATGACAAAAATATTTTTAAAAGAAAGAAATGTGGCAGAGTCTTGATGGCACGGAGTAGGTAGTTCTAAAAACAAATTTCTAGAGCACAGCCACTTTGGCTTAAATCACAAGCCATAATTTGACCTTGTCCCAGATTAATACTATGTCTGAGATCACTGAAGTAGAAAAAAAGAAAGCCAAAAGCAAGAGCAAATGGCAAAAAGGAAAATGTAACACACCACTGGAAAGGACCCTTCATTTATTTTCCTAACTCATGAAAGAAATAATCCCAAAGCAAAAATAAATGCTTCTACAAAAAATTATTTTGAAACCAATAGGAAAAGGAAAAAAAAAAAGCCTTTACTTTCCATCTTCCCACCAGTTCTTTCTCCACATCATCACCAACAACTTAATTTTTGTCTTTTGGATAACAGGCATTCTAACAGTCAGGAGTTCCTCAAAAAACGACCATGCAAGCCCGGCATGGTGGCGCATGCTATTGTAATCCCAGTACTTTGGGAGGCGGAGACCGGAGGATCCGGGTTCGTGGCCAACCTCAGTGCGCATGCGCACGCGCAATCTCTCTCTCTCTCTCTCTCTCTCTCTCTCTCTCTCTCTCCCTAGTGAGGCCCTCCGCAACTTCGTGAGACCCGGTTTCAAAAATAAAGCATAAAAAAATAGGGCCGGGGGTGTAGCGCGGAGGTAGAACGCCCCTGCGTTCAATCCCCGGTACCGCAAAAAAAAAAAAAAACGACCATACATTCTAGCAACCCCAGTACTGAGTATCTACTGAAAGGAAATTAAACCAGTATGTCAAAGAGATATCTGCACTCCCATGTTTACTGGGGCACTATTCACAATGCCAGGATAAGCAATCGATCTAAAAGTCCAACAGATGAATAAGGAAAATATGGAATATTATTCAGCCAAAGAAAGGTATGAAATCCTATCATTTGCGACAACATAGATAGACCTAGAAGACATTAAGTCATGTAAAATAAGTCAGGCAAAGAAAGACAAAATACCACATATCTCATCATATATGGAAACTCAAAAAGTTGATTTATTTCATAGAAGTTCAGAGTAGAATAGTAATAACAGAGAACAGAGAGAATAAGGTGGAAAGGGGATAAGGAAAGGTTGGCCAATGGGTACCATGTTACAGTTATACAGGAGGAATAAGTTCTGGTATTGTATGGCACAATAATACACTGTTTAATCTCTAAATAGATAGAAGGGAGGATTCTGAATGTACGCACTATAAAAAAAAGTTAAGTTTATAGTGATGGATATGCTAATCACCCTGACTTGACCATTATCCAATGTATTATGAATCAAATCATCACACTGTACCTCATAAATATGTGCAATTATGTCAATCAAAATAAATAAATAAATTGGGTAAAATGGCAACCCAATCAAGGAACCTGAAAACTACTTCAACTTTAAGCTGGCATGAAATTCTTCTTCTTGCTAAGGTTTCAACTATTTTCCCAAAACACGTAGAAAAAAATTCATGACAGAAACTTTTTTATCTTCTGATTGACTGAAATACTATTGGTGGTGATAGAAATCAAGTCATGAAAGATAACTATGTACTTTGCTTTAATTTTTTTAAACCGACCCTTATGAGATTAAAGCATATTTCAGAACCTTTCAGCTGGACATTAAAAGAAACCAGTGAGGCCCACAGGTCAAAAGGGCTGGAGAAGCAAAGTCACTATGCCAAAGATCATACAAGTATTTATAATCCTTATCTCCTAATCAGACACATTTTACCAAAGCCCCTCAAGGCAAGGATGACTTTCTACCATCATTCCCTACAGCTCTGACTCTTGCTATTTTAGAAGTCACACACATCACAATTACCTCTGTGGATAAAAGTCACAAACTGCAACCGTCACCCTCACTGACGCTTCTACTCTCTGATGCACAAATGGCAGGATTTCAGATCAGAGATGCGATCCCCATCTCTAAGCAATCTGCCTGACTCTGGCTCCCGTCTAACAGCAGGGGTCTGATGCCTGTCACTGATAACTTACATACTGAGTTTGTCATCGTGAAACTAAAGAATCCAAAGTTTTAAGTTAGGCGGTAGGCATGCAGGAATTCTAATAAAATCTGGAAAAAAACCCTAATTCTACAGTGAAGCTTTTTTCCCATTTCAAAACTCTTTAGTTTAAAAGCAAAAAGAGTCTGGCGCACTGAATCCATGTAAAGCCTTACCTTTGTGGCTTTGGGGCTCTTCCCAGCTGAGCTTTTTTCATTCGCACTTCCATCCGTTCCTCTCAGAACACTGATGAAATCCTTCTTGGAAACAGTTGATATCAACTTAGCACGCTTTCTAACAGAGCCTCCTGCTTCTTTAACCTTTTCATCAACATTCTTTTGATGCTTCTGAACAGCATTAAATAACTGCACCACACCCCTAAGGAATATAAAGTAATCAGAACAACGCAGTTAAATAGCCATTACACTAGAATATAAACTCCAAGAAGAAGAGAGTATTTCACTACCTAGAAAAGAGGCAAGCACTTAATAGGCATTCAAACAAAAGAACTGAATGAATAGTTAAATACATCTGAGAAATGAAAACACATTTCACTGAATGAATGTAAGCTTCTGAACAGAGAATAGTGAATGTGTACATAATTTTTAACAGTATCTTTCTAAATCAACTTTTGTGCTACTCGAACTTAGAATTACATTTAATTTAAAAAAAAAGTCTGTATCTTATCAAAATATACACAATGGGTGAAGGCACTTACAGTGGCTTGAAGAACACAGCCTGCACAGTTAGCTGTCAGCACCAGTGACTCTAGGGAAGACTTGTTAGATCTTAAAATTTCATCAGTAAATTGAAAAAAAACTGATAGCTTAAAAAGTATTCAGCTATATATCTGCAACTCCTTGTTATGAAACTAATTTTAACATTCTATTTTTAAGGCTGGGAGTATAGCTCGGTGGTAGAGTGCTTGTCTAACATGCATAAGGCTTTGGGTTCAATCCCCAATATCACACATTTTTTTTTAAATCCCACTTTTAAAGACATTTACTTTAAAACTCGTTCTGTTCATTCAAAGATGAATTCTGAGGATTAAGATCACAGTGTCCAATACAGGGGCCTCAAGCCACATGTGGCTACTGAGCACTTGAAATGTGACTCATCTGAACTGACATGTGCTATAAATGTAAAATACATGCTGGAGTCCAAAGACTTAACATGAAAAAGAGAATTTTAAAATCTCATAAATATTTTATACGATTACATTTTGAAATATTTTTAATATATTGGGTTATATATTATTGAAATTAATTTCACATCTTTCATTTTACTTTTATCAATGAGGTTATAGGAAAATTTTTAATTATATATGTGGCTAACATTACAATCCTACTGGACAGCAATGATTTAGACCATTAGGCTCTAAAATTCTGTGGCCCATGAATTCTCTCTATAATAATTCTTAGAAGAGGCAATCTGCATGGGCCTGGGCATCCCTGCACATTCTTGCTGGTTTTCAAGAATGAAAGGGTGGCCGGGCGTGGTGGCGCACACTTGTAATCCCAGCACTTTGGGAGGCAGAGACCAGAGGATCCGGGTTCGCGGTCAACCTCAGCTCTCTCGCGCTCTCTCTCCCTGTCTCTCTCTCTCTCTCTCCTTAGTGAGGTCCTCCGCAACTTCGTGAGACCCAGTTTCAAAATAAAGTATAAAAAAATAGGGCCAGGGGCGTAGCGCGGAGGTAGAACGCCCCTGCGTTCAATCCCCAGTACCGAAAAAAAAAAAAAAAAAGAATGAAAGGCCCTCACCCCTTTTCAGCCAGGCCCTTTCTCAAGGCTGTGTTTTCAGTAAATGACCTTGACGGATAAGGTCATCTCTCCTTAGTGAGCACCATAAGAGCAAGGGATTCACCAGCACAGCCTTCCTCTCTGGTAACGGGCCACTGTATGTGCAGGGTTCCAGCTAGGGCACCTGCATCGCCCCTGGGCCACAGAGAGAACCAGTGAGAACATGATGCTCTGGCTCTGAGTAATCAAGTCCTTTGGCACTGACCCAGAATTCTCTTGTCTTCTATCAGCATCCAAAAAACTTTAACAGGACAGCTTTTTTTTTTTTTTGCAGTACTGGGGATTGGACCCGGGGGGGGGGGGCATTCTACCTCCGAGCTACACCCCAGCCCTATTTTTTATTCTTTATTTTGAAACAGGGTCTCACTAAGTTGTGGAGGGCCTCACTAAGTAGCTGAGGCTGGCCACGAACCTGTGATCCTCCTGTCTCCGCCTCCCAAGTACAAACGTGTGCCACCACGCCCGGCTTTATTAGCTTTTAAGGAGAGAAAAATTCCAGACCCTTCATCAGGTCCATGACCAGGGTGAAGCAAGTGAGGTGCCTAGGATACAGATTTAAAGAGTCACTCACTCTTGTGTGCTGACCCTAAATTTCTCTAAGTTCTTAAGCCACTTAATTTTCAGAGAAACTCTATAGGCTATGTATAATATGTATATATGTATAATAATAATGTATATATATATGTATATTATTCTCTTTTAACAGGTAAAACTGAGACAGAGAGAAATTAAGTAGCATGCCATCGACACAATAGTTAGAATCAGTACTAGAATTTGAAACTAGCAGTCTGGTCCTATCTTATTCCTTAAATCACTATACACACTAGGTAGATTAGAAAATGACCAAAATAATTCAGGTAACTAAGAATTTTAAAATAATTCCACTAAATTCTGTAAATAGTTCAAATGCTATTTCCTCTGTGAAGCCTTCCCATGTCCTCCAGCAATCTCATGTTGTTCCCAACACACAAGACATACTTCTATTCTCAAAAAGACTGTAGTTCCTACCGATAAGTGGGCAAGGACCACCCAGCAGCCACCATATCCTACCTATCTTTGGATACAAAGGGCATCAAATAAACGTTTGGTGCCAATGGTTAAAAAAAAAAAGGCAGAGTGAAAGATAGTATGAAGCTGCCCTAATGTGTAACATATAACAAAAATAATCACCTAGCACCACAACCTTAAACAAACCATCATAGCAGAAATACAGCAAGAGTCTGATCCACTGCACACTGTTCTTGTGACTATAAAAACAAGATGATGTGAAATGGGTTCATATCAAATATACACTTTGCACATTACATTCTTGCCTCATGAGACCTCCAAAATCTTTGGTTGAATCCAATGTTGAATAGGAAGGAGGCTTAGATATATATCACTTGGCTCTGAGATGGCAGAGCTTAAGAATCAAATCTGATCAAAAGTACATCACTATCAAAACTTTAGTATACCTACTTTTTAAAGAGCAAAAATATGTCTTACCTTGTTGCAATTCTCTGAAGATTTCTCTCTGTTTCTTTGTCTCTGACGACATCTGGCTTTACTCTACACATCATTTCCCACTCCCGCTTCTTATCAAGCTGTGTTATAAATATTGTTATGTGAAAGAATAGTAGGCATTTTTGAAAGTACAGAAAACTCTGATATGATACTCTGTGAAAGAACAAAGGTAATAAATCATTCTGGCTTAGTGTGTCATAGGGACTTTTTAGAAAACCACAGGTTTGGGGTTCAGCTCAGAGAAACTGTGGTTAGCACTCAGCATGTCCTGTGAGCAGCACAAAGTAAGCTCCTCTCAAGTTCTCTGACAGGGCCTGGAGGGCTGCCAGCGCACTCAGGGGGCAGTGCAAGGCAGGGTGGAGGAGCCACAGGCTGCTCTGCCATCACCGATGATCAGAGGGAAGCATGAGGAAGGCTCTCTTTGGTAACTACAAATTCAACCACTGTTTCTCTTTGTTTTCAGAAAGCAAATTCCTCAATGGACATAATTAAGAATATGTAGCAGCGTTTAGAAAAACAGCATCTTATCCAGATAATCAGAGAGTGACTACTTTTCTTTGTACAAAATCACTTAATTCCATTTCTCCTTCCAAAGCATATCTAACCAATATTCTTGCCACCCATAGCACATCAGTCACAAAGTATAGCAAACTGATTCTCTGCTATTGTGTAAAAATAGAAGGAAGGCTGCAACATAAGAAAAACCTATAGAAAACATAATTTCCTTAAAAATGGTCTTTGAGTAGTATCAGTAGGATCCTGGCCTGGCCTCAGGCACCCAATTTGATACATTATTTGTTCGGGTATCTTTCTCAGGCCAATATTTAACCAAATATTAAATATACTAAATGATATGAACTAAATTACCTAGAAGCTAGTAAGCATCAAAAGCACATATCTCGATAATAAAGACCAGTAGGAAAAAAAAATCCTCTTTTATCTCTTCCTTTACTCATCTACCTCTCATTTTCTATTAATGAAAATGTCTAACAGTAAAACCAGATTCCTGTTCTCACTATTAAAGTAGCCTGATTTCTTTCTAAAGAAACAGATTTTTTAAGCAGGGCGTGGTGGTGCACCCTTATAATCCCAGTACTTGGGAAGCTGAGACAGGAAGATTGCAGGTTTGAGCACAGACTCAACAACTTAGCGAGGCCCTCCACAGCTTAGCAAGACCCTGTTTCAAAATAAAAATAAAATAGGGCTGGGGGTGTAGCTCAGAGGTAGAATGCCCCTGGGTTCAATCTCTAGTACCACAAAAAAAACCAATTTTTTTCTCCAAGTCAGAGAATACATTTGAATATTCATAAAATTCACTGTCAGATGCCACACATAAATCTTAATGAAAATTTATATAGATTCTACAGTAGAAATGCTCTACAAAGCCAGGCATGGTGGAGCATGCCTGTAATCCCAGTTCTTGGGAGGATGAGATAGGAGAATTACGGGTTCCAGGACAGCTCAGCAAGTAATGAGACTCTCATCAACCTAGCAAGACCCTGTTTCCAAATAAAAATAAAAAATAGGGCTGGGGGTGTAGCTCGGAGATAGAATGCCCCTGGATTCAATCCCCAGTACCACACAAAAAAAGAAAGAAATGCTCTACAAAGAGTATTTGTAGCTGCTGTATTGTTTCTAATATCAGTAAGCGTGCTTTCGTGCATTATATGAACAGTACCATCTCTAGCACTCAAAGCACTCAGGGCACAGTTAAAAGATTCATTCCTCTTAGCTTCAAAACCCTGTGCTTGTCCTCACTAGAACTTTAAGAGTAGAGGTAATTAAAGATTGTGGTATCTTTAAAGTCTCTTCTAGCCTTTGCCAGATAATAAACAAAGATTGAAATTTTCAGTTGAAAAGATATTCAAAAGATTTTGAGACAAAATTTATCTTAAGTTACAATGAGAATATAGAATTAATAATAAAGTACATGCTGTGTATTGTGTTTTGAAGAGCATTGTTTGAAAAAGTTCTACCTTTATGTAGCCTTTCACAGAGCAACCAGTAATAATGAACAAAGAAAGCATTCATCTTGAAAACAATACAAGGAGATGGAAACATAAAAGGACATATATGCCAATTCAAACCTATTTTTCTTTAATTTTTACCTAAAAATTACTTCTTGGAAGTTAGTATTTCTATATTGTCAGTACAATTACAGAAAGGTATTTTTTGTTCATTAAAAAAATAAAACTTATGCTGGGAGTGGTGGCGCATGCCTACAATCCCAGTACTTGGGAGGCTGACACAGGAGGATCGCAGGTTTGAGACAAGCCTCAGCAACCTAGTGAGACCCTGTTTCAAAACAAAAAATAAAAATGGGGCTGGGGGTGTAGCTCAGAGGTAGAATGCCTCTGGGTTCAATCTCCAGTACCACAAATAAATAAATACACAAACAAAATAGCAAACTTAAGTCAAGCATGGTGGCACAAGCCTCTAATCCCAGTACTTAGGAGGATTAGACAGGAGGATGGCAGGTTCCAGGCCAGCCTCAGCAACTTAGCAAGGCTGTCAGCAGCCTAGCAAGACCCTGTTTCAAAATAAAAATTAAAAAGGGCTGGGGGTGTACCTCAGAGGTCAAATGCCCCTGGGTTCCATCCCCTATACTACTAAATAAATAAATAAATATCACTTATTTTAGTAACCAAATATATTAAACATAGAGATACTCCATCAAGTACCAGGGATGTGAAAACCTTAGTTTATTTTTATAATACACAATAAAAAACTTATGTCCGACACTTGGTCTTTAACTAATAAATTATTCTAGTCTAACTTCTATCACCAGTGGTTTAACCGAAACAAAATAAATTCAAGTTTATCTCACAACAAAATACTCAGTTTTTAGAACTGCAACCAACCTGACTTGTGACATCTTCACAGATTTATATTATAAAATAGGTTTTTAGCAAAAAAAGCCACTAACAGCCGGGCATGGTGGCGCACGCTTGTAATCCTGGGAGGCGGAGACCGGAGGATCCGGGTTCGCGGCCAGCCTCAGCTCTCTCTCGCACTTTCGCGCTCTCTCTCTCTCTCTCTCTCTCTCTCCTCAGTGAGGCCCTCCGCAACTTCGTTAGACCCAGTTTCAAAATTAAGTATAAAAAATAGGGCCGGGGGTGTAGCACGGAGGTAGAACGCCCCTGGGTTCAATCCCCGGTACCGCAAAAAAAAAAAAAAAAAAAGCCACTAACATGTTTCTATTAGTTCAAACCTAATGAAGCCAGCAGATGGTAGTTAAAATTAATAAAATATTTACAAGCTGGGCGTGGTGGTGCACACCTGTGATCCCAGTACTTGGGAGGCTAAGATAGGAGGATGGCAGGTTTGATGCCAGCCTCAGCAACTTAGCGAGGCCCTCAGCAACTTAGTGAGATCCTGTTTCAAAAATAAATAAATAAAATAGGGCTGGGGGGATAGCTCAGAGGTAGAATGCTCCTGGCTTCAATCCCTAGCACCATGAAAAACAAAAAAGACCCTCTTCATTTTGAGTCACTTGATTTCTCATAGTTTACGTTTCTATGGTTTTGCTTAGATAAAAATGAACATGCTCACCAGAATAATTCAGACTAGTTTCTGAACATTACCTTGATTATCACGCTCACATAAAGAACAAGTTGAAAATTGGAGTATTTATTACATAAAACTGCAAGAAACAATATAGTACAGCTAAGAACTAGAATAGACAAACCTCTAATCTACAAAACAACTGGCAGGACGCACATACCTGTTTTCTTTTCTCTAGTCTTTCTTGCTTTAACTTTTCTTTTTCCTTTTCTAGCTCTTTGTTTTTGGTAAGAATGGTGGGTTTACTTTTAGGGGTTTTCTTATTAAGGATTTTAGCCATGGCATCTGCCCAGCCCATATTAATTCCAGCACTTGATTCTGCAGCCTTTTCCTCTTCTTCATCACAGGGTTCAACATCATCCTCATTGTCAGCTTCTATGGCTTCATCATCAGACAACTGGTCCTTTTCTGATCCACAGCTTCCTACTGAACCTAAGAGTAAAAACAAAGGAAACTTTAGTACCCCACGCAGAAGTTACCAAGGCCATGGCCAGACCTCTGGAACTCTTCACGAAACTCTTGAAGAAGTGACTTTTCGAGTCCCAAAGCTGCAGTAATGGTGGGTAACAATAGAAGCACCCTACCATTTCCAAAGCTATCAGCCCCCAAAGACCTCGCCAGCTGCAAAGAGGACTCCTAGTGGCTTTAAGACCCAGGACCCAGGCAGTAGAAACAAACCCGACAGCCTCCACCACCTCGCTGGTGTCAGGGTGTGAAAGATGGTCATGAGGCCAGCGCAGAGCGTATTCAAGTACATGGACCTAACTCTGTCAATAAACTTCTTAACGAGACTAATGAAGACTATGTTAAATACAAATAACAAAAAACTTTACCATGTTAGGAAAAGTGGTGTAGTGTTAAAGTAACTTCTCTAAGAGATTTGGGCCACATATTTAAAATTCTTAATTTGTGTACAGAAAGATACCACAAACCAGCCTCATCTCATTTTAAAAGAATTCGGACATAACACTATAAACTTGGTCATTTTTAGCATTTTTGGGGGGAAAAAAATCACTGGATGATGTGACCAAGATGCCAAAGATTCAAATGCATTGCTGGGTGACTGAATGAAAATACCAGGGTATGAGTTGGAGATACAACTCTGTATGTGTAGGATGACATCTCATCATGTAGAACCAGCAAAGGAAGTACATACAGGTTACCTGCTGCTTCCCGCTTCATCCAATTCTGATGCCCTCTTATACAAACCAGAACCCTCATTTAAATGTATGGCACTGAAAAGCAAAGGACAGCTCCCAAGCACTGCCTTCCAGTGAGTCTGCTCTGGCCTCCTTAACCTCTACCACATGTAAGCATCACAACATAACCTCTGCTTCTACTGCTGAGAAGGCTACTGATTGATTCTGTTACTTAAAAATTACCTTTCTTTGACTCCAAGCCTCAGTTTCTTCTTTAAGCAGCAAAATGGCACATTTTACCTTAAACATCTCTTAGTCTTTCTATATCAGCTTATTGCCACAACCAAACTAAAAGGAAGAAGATGTATGGTAGACTATTAACACAGGAGTGACTCCATCCCCTGACGTTAAGCCATGAATCAGAATTGATGGTTAGACCTGACTTTCAGCTAATGACTATAATAGTTGGAAGTTAGATATTACTTTTGCATAATACAAGCTGCACGTTTCTAATTAGGAAATCAACATCCAAGATGCTCGAAAATTCAAATTTTTCTGCCATGTTGCTAAAGATTTTGTATTTTGAAGCATTTCAGATTTTTGGAGTAGGGATGCTCCCAGCAAAGTCTATGCAAATATTCCAAAATCTGAAAAACTCTGTGATATACTTCTGGTCTCAAGCATTTCAGATAAGAGATACTCAACATATACCTTTATTTTTTCAGTGCTAAGAGTTCATGAAATAAAAAGGACATAGAAGTTACCATGAATGCATTTCAAATAAAGATCTATAGCATTGGAAAACAGCAAATAAAAACATACTATCCAAAAATGAACCTTAAGAATGAATAAAAAATAGTACCTTCAAAAAAACTGACCACTACATAACATTAGAGTTAAAGAAAAATATTTTATATTCCTTAAATGCATAAAGGAATCTTAAAACATAAAGTGAGTTGATAGTATGAAAAAAATTTTTTTAAGTATTAAAAGCAAGAAATCATTTATAATTCTATCACCCTGATGGAACTGCACATATTTCCTTTTTTTTTTTTGGTACAGGGGATTGAACCGGGGCATTCCACCTACAAGCCACACCCCTAGCTCTTTCAATTGAAACAGGGTCTCGCCTGGTTACCATAAGTCTTGCTAAATTATTGAGGCTGGTCTTAAACCTGAGATCCTCCTGTCTCAGCCTCCCAAGTACTGGGCTTACAGGCATGTATTGCCACTGTGTATGTCTTTTTCTTTTGTTTTTTTGTTTGTTTTTTGTTTTTTTGGGGTGTGTGTGTGTGTGTGTGTGTGTGTGGTACTGGGGATTGAACCCCTGAGCATTCTACTTCTGAGCTACACCCTCAGCCTTATTTTAATTTGTTTTATTTTGAAACAGGGCCTTGCTAAGTTGCTGAGACTGACCTGGAACCTGCAATCCTCCTGTCTCAGCCTCCCAAACACTGGGATTGCAGGCATGTGCCACCATGCCTGGCAGCATATTTCTTTCTTTTTCTTTTTTTTTTTTTGTGGTACCATGGATTGAACCAGGGGCATTCTACCTCCAGGTTACACCGCCAGCCCTATTTTTATTCTTTATTTTGAAACAGGGTCTCACTAAGTTGCAGAGGGCCTCACTAAGTAGCTGAGGCTGGCCGCGAACCTTGCCATCCTCCTATCTCAGCCTTCCAATTACTGTGATTACAAGCGTGCGCCACCACACCTGGCTTGCATATTTCTTAATAAAGACAAATACGTTTTTAAAACTAGAAACTCATAGTAAGGTGTGGTGGTACACGCCTATAATCCCAGTACTTGGGAGGCTGAGACAGGAAGATCACAGGTTCGAGATCAGCATCAGCAACCTAACAAGATACTGTTTAAAAACAAAAAAAATAAGTAAATAAAAAGGGCTGGGAATATATCTTCTGGGTGGAACATTCTTGGGTTCCATCCCCAGCACCAAAAAATTTAGCACATATTTAATTTGAAGCTTTTCTGTATCCTACATGTTGGATCAATTTAAGAAGTCTGAAGACATGTAACTCTAAACTTTGATATACAAATATAAGTGATACACAAGAAATACAGTTATTACCCACAAGCCGGGCATGATGATGCACACCTATAATCTCAGTATTTGGGAGGCTGAGACAGGAGGATCGCATGTTAGAAGTCAGCATCAGCAACTTACCAAGGCTCTCAACAACTTAGCAAGACCCAGTTTCCAAACAAAAAATAAAATAGGGCTGGAGTGTAGCTCAGAGGTAGAATGCCCATGGGTTCAATCCCCAGCACCAAAATACAAAAAAAAAACAAACAACAACAACAAAAAAACAACACAACAGTTATTACCCACAATATTTTTTTAAAATCTAAATTTTTCTAAACAAAAGTCAATAGCACTTTAACCATTAAAAATCTGGTCTATTATATATAAGATCCTGGTGCTACACAACTTTTCCCCAGGAAGCATCTTCTAGGACTAGACATTGAGAAACAAAGTTTAGAGAATATAGTTAGTTTAAAATATACATATTATTATTGTTATAATTATATATGCTTTAGTCTGAGTCGGCAGCACTACAGACACTAACCGCAAAACAATTCTTTGAAAAAGTGCTTTCTCTAGTAAGCATTATCTAAATGTAAAAAGGCATAATGGTTTAAAAGTTTATGTCAATGAAAACTATTTGGATGATTTAAAGCAGAAAAATCTTTACCAGCTCCTGGTAAAGTGTTATGTCAAAACTACAACACTGACATCTAGTGTTTTACCCTGATGTGCTTGTACACAAACTGTAGCAAGGTGCACGGTTTTCAAAGGCACTGCGGAGACAGCCAAGATGATTTATGATTATGGGAGCCACTCCAATTCACCACTCTGAAACCCTGTCTATTTTTCTTTGCTGTTTCCTACCCAGCTTGACTACAACATGCATATTATGCAGATACAATAAATCCCTAAAAAGTTTTGTAACACCATTTTATACAACCTGTACTACCCTAGCAAAAAAGAAAAATTTGCAATAGTCATGGTTTTTATTTTATTGTTTTTTTAAAAGAAGGTCTACCTCATGTTTAGTCAGGCATTTACTTCCAATGGAAATGATGACTTTTATATAAATAAATTTTAAAAGTCAATGTAATGAGGCCTCCCAGTATACTAAAAAAATAGGATTTACATCTAAAATGCCAAACATTATCACTATGCAAAAAGAAAATAGAACTGGTTCTTAAAATTTTACTGTAACCTACTAAGACAAATTTTCTCTAATTTTCCACTAACCAATCTTTAACAGCAGAAGTGCATAAATGTAGGCATCTAGGAGCACAGAGAGAAATCACCAGACAAGTGAAAAATTCCTTTGAAGTTCTGTGTGCTTTCTTTAACATTATTTCCACATTCTACTTTAAAATAAAAGTCTGGAAATTAAGGAAGGGCCACAGAGGATACTGATTCTAAGTAAAGACAAAAAGTTCCAATCACGGCAATGTTCTACATCAGAGCTACCCATGAGCCACCAGCCATGAGAGGCTACTGAGCACTTCAAAAATATCTAATACAACTGAGGAAAGGGATTTTTATTTTGATTAATTATAATTACCTTAAACTTAAGTAGCCACACATGGCTGACTAGTGGCTACCATATTGGACAGAGCACCCTCAGACCTCTGAAGTACTGAGGTAGACATAGGCGTTTCTCATCTGCTGCCTTTCCTCCCAACCCTCCAGCTCCCTTTCAAACTTGCCATCTGTCCCTGATCCCAGTTAGGAAGGTAAGCTGCTGGCAGGAAAGTGAGCCATTTTCCTTACCCTCTAGAACTAAGATAGAGTTTTAAAAAGATGCAGTCTCCCAACATTTACTGAGCATCCACGAATGATGGGCAAGGAAGGAAAAAAAACCTTAAATCTAGGTTTCTGTTCCTGGGGAACTCAAGAGTTTAATAGAGCCAATTTTTTTAATGCAATAAAATTTGTTAAGTGTTCTAAAAGAAAAGGGATATGGGTGGTGGTTGGAGATGGTTTAGGAAAAGTTTTACAAAATGATATTCAAGTTGTTTCTTAAAAGACAAAACAAGCCGGATGTGGTGGCACACGCTTGTAATCCCAGTACTTAGGAGGCTGAGACCGGAGGATCCAGGTTCGTAGCTAGCCTCAGCTACTTAGTGAGGCCCTCTGCAACTTAGTGAGACCCTGTTTCAAAATAAAGAAGAAAAAATAGGGCTGGGGGTGTAGCTCAGAGATAGAATGTCCCTGGGTTCAATTCCCAGTACCGAAAAAAAAAAAAGACAAAACAAGATTTTGAATGAGGGGAGGAAGTCTGAGAATGAAAATTCTATAATCCAGGCTAATAGATCAGGGGCAAGATCACTGAGCAAAGAACCAAAACATCCTAGAACTGGTCAATGCCTGTACAAAAACAAAGATTAGTATTATAATCACACTCTTATTGCCATTCCAGGCAGGAGAAAGCATTTCCAAATGCATGGGAATGTAAAGATGATGAAGCACTTACAAAATGAGAAGTTCAGACTGGTTGAAACAGGGAGATCTGAGGACTGGATGGTTAAGATTTGAAGACAAAAAAGCAGGTTGAGAATTCTATAAAAATTTGATTTATGATCCAAGAAATAAAGTATATAGTAACCCCAAATTAGCCGAGTAGTATAAAAGTTCCTTGCTACAGAAATGTGCTTCCAGTAGAAGACCAAACTGCTAGTGACTTTTTCCCAGCACTACTTTAGGTCCTTACTTTAAAATTTTTCCCATTGGATTAAGAAGGTTTTTTTTAATGCAAATACTACCTTGGAGCCTACAGGACAATGTTTAACTTACTTCACACTTTTGGAATTTACCCTAAATCAAACACAATTCCTCATAAAAACTTGACTGAGATCAGCTGGTTAAAAGTAAGGACACAGAAGTGAGGCTGAGCCGGGCGTGGTGGCGCACGCTTGTAATCCCGGTACTTTGGGAGGCCGAGACCAGAGGATCTGGGTTCACGGCCAGCCTCATCTCTCTCTCTCTCTCTCTCTCTCTCTCTCTCTCTCTCTCCTTAGCGAGGCCCTCCGCAACTTCATGAGACCCGGTTTCAAAATAAAGTGTAAAAAAAAATATAGCCGGGGGTGTAGCGCAGAGGCAGAATGCCCCTGGGTTCAATCCCCGGCACTGCAAAAAAAAAAAAAAAAAAAAAAAAGAAGTGAGGCTGCCTGTGTGCAATCTCAACTCCAGACAAAAAGCCAACGTGACTTTTCTCACATTGGTTAAGTTCTTTGCCTTAGTTTCCACATGTGTAAAAATAAGAATAAAATAGGACCTACTTTTACTGGATTTTTATGATAATTAAATGAGCTAATACAGTTCTTAAAAGAATGCCTACCCCAAGTAAACATCATTTTAGTGTGGACTACACACCACACACACACATGCATACACATGCATGGACATACACATTGAACACTTTACATGACTGTGGTAGAAAAGGAAAACGGAAGGAATACCTCTGATACCTGCACTCTGCATTACATGTGAGTTGTTGAGTAAGAAGCTTCACATGAGCAGTTATGGCATAATGGTTAAACTCAGATCTCAGAAGTAGACAGACCTGGCATTATGCCCCGATTGCATTGCTTTCTAATAGCTTAATCTTGAGCAAGTTACCTAAATCCCTCTGCATCTCAGTTTATTACTAAAATGGGGATAAAAATTGTACCCATTTCATTGAGTTGTTAGGACGATAAATGAGATACACATAAAAAGTGCTCAGCACAGACCTGGCACTAAATAAATTCTAGTAAATAATCAAAGGACAAGGATGATGAGAACCTGAGGGTCAGAGCAGTGGGGGGTGAAAGGAAATTAATTATAATGACATAATTCTGCCTAAGGTTTTGGTTAGTCTATAACTGTGTGTCAGGTAATCACCACGCGCAGGCTCTCTTTATTTCACAAGTAGCCAATGTCTCCACCCCACAACTTTTTAAAGTATTACAAAATAATGATACTACAAACTAGCTAACATGTGTTTAGAGCTACTTAAAACTTTTTAAAATACATTTCACAACACTTCTGAGTTGCTTTTATTATTCTATTTCCATAGATGATGATTCTGAAGCTCAGAACAGTTAAAAACACGCCCAAAGTCACAAACCCAAGGGGGCAGGGTGTTGGCAATCTGAGACTGCTGAGACACCACAAGGCTTTGAATCAAAGATTCCATTCAGAATCTGTACTAAACAGCATAGATTCATTAACTACTTTTAAACATAGTTTAGTAAAGCTTGAATTAAAAAGGAATTTATGGTTAAACCTCAGTTAACCAGAAGAGGCCATTCCCTGTTCTCATTCTGATTTTACCTAAGTGCACACATCCCTCTAGTTATTAAAAGCTCTGTAAAACTACTGCTCCCTCTTCTGTTGTAAATCATCTACTCTGCTCATGCCACAAGGTCTTTCCTGCCAATAATTACTAAACTTAGATTAAAAAGCGACGCTTTAAAGCTTTTTTAAAAGCATTCACGTTTGAAAAAAAATGAAGTCATCCCAGGTTTTCATAAAAATAACCAAAAATAAAATGCAAGTGCTACCATGGGACAACACAGTCAGATGTGATTACAGGAACTGTCAGGGCAGGCCAAAGCAGAGAGCGCCTGGAAGTCTGTTAGTCCTGAGTGTGTCCCATACATTGCTGAAACACTCGAGTAGGCTATGATATACTTCATTTCTTAGGCATGTTCCTTGCTATTTAAAGTTACTTAAATGATGAAGAAGGCTATAATATACAGTTCGATGAAAAGCACATTTATCTGATAGGTTATGATATCTTAAATACAGCTTTGTAGTTTATCAAAAATGAAGGCACATCTCCTAGGACTTTCTAAACTGGATTGTTATCAAGTAACGTGTTAAGAGTAGATGGCCATTTTTCATTTATGTGACCAGAACAATTCAGGCTTTTCCACTGTCCAGAAAACTTGAAATTACCATGTGCTTCACTATTTTATAGTCATCCAGATACATTCTATGAGGGAGGGGTCAGTCCGATCACGGCATCCAGCGCAGCAGTGATCAGGTTTTCTTCACCTAGGCTGATTTACTGACTACAGAAGCTTTTTTCCCAATACTAAGAGCTTAAGAATCTAGTGAGCATTGTGTCTCGTCCTCCTACAATGTATCAATTCAATAAATCTAAGTGGTTCAAGGGTAACTCAGAGGTGGAGGTAGCTACCTTCCTTAGTGATCATCAGCCACTGCTATTTTTTATTATTATTATTATTTTTTTTTATTTTAACTTCAGAAAGATTGACTAGAAAGCTGTTAGTTTTTTTTTGTCTTTGTGTTGTATGTCTTTTTTAAGATTACAAAATTTTTTTTGGTACTGGGATTGAACCCAGGAGAACTCTACCCCTGAGCTACTCCCCCAGCCCTATTTCATTTTTCATTCTGTAACAGGTTCTAAGTTGCTGAAGACCTCGCTAAATTGCGGAGGCTGGCCTCAAACCTGTAATCCTCCTGTCTCAGCCTCCAAAGTACTGGGATCACAGTCATTCGCCACCTTAAGAATCAAGTGTGCACTGTATCTACACCTCCCACAAGGTATCCATTCAATAAATGTGAAGAGTTCAAGGACAACTCAGGTAGGGCCGTCATCCTCCCCTCTACAGTGTCTGACATTTATGTTACAATGCAGACTGCAGCATTTCACCTCCCGCATGTCTCAGGTTCATGGTTGCCTGTGATTCTACCAGAATCAAATTTTGAATACCATTGAAAAGTCTTACAATTTAATAAAAATTTAATCTGAATTATTTGCCATCATTCAAATTTACATTATGCACAACTTCAGCTAATTTTACCTTCAGTGATAATCTGGTTTGTGAAAAAAGTGTAAAAAAATTACATTAAGAGAAGTTTCTGACTTATTCAATGAATAAATGGCTACTAAGTCCAATACCACACATCAGACTGCCAAATTCTGAGATACAGCTGTCACTGATGCTTGAAAAGGTCTCTGTCCTCACAGAACTTAGGAATCTTCTGCAACATAGAATATTTAAAGAGTTTTGCACTCATAAAAGCATAATTTTCAAAAAAATTAAAACCATAAAGTAAAAAATAAAGTTCTAAACACATGGGTTATACCTGTATTTTCTGTGAAATATAAGCAGCATTTTGCTACAGGAAGTTGCTTCAAATATCAATATAGGGCACATCCCTACCAATTTTATGCTCCAGTTAAAATGCAATCATGTCTGACTTAGTTTCCTAATAAAACGAGTCAGTACGCTTTAATAATATGCTTATAATTTGCACACTGATTCCTCATGTGTCTGAGGCCTCAGCCTTTATAGTTTCTCAGTACTATCCTCTGAAAACTTTTGATAACAGTTCTACCAAGGCCACATTTACAAAACTATCTGCACTGGAAAAGCCATTTTTAAGGGTCACCTTTCCAGAAATATATGATTTCACAAGATGAAAACAGCAATTTCTCATACTAAATAAGAAATGAATTAAGCCAAAGAATGTACATCATTAACCAACAGGCCTACATTACTGAATTTATTAAAGATCCCTTTATTATTGTTTATCTGTATCTCAGAAATTACCTAAATCCTGAATATAGAAAAAAATGGAAGCTAAGAGAGCACGCTCGTAGCACAGCATAAGCATAGCTAAGAGGGGAGAGAGCACACTGGGTTCAAGAAGCTACAGGCTCAGAATGCTGTGATGCTAGTAACCTAAGGAAGACAGATGTGAGCCCTGCTAAGTCAGCAGTGGTCAGAACACGTAAGTTCAGTATGCAAACTGTCTCCAGGTCACAAGGAGATACAGTCCATCTTCATTTACGGATTCCGTATCTGCAAACTTACCCACCTGGTAAAATTTATCCATAAGCCCAAAATCATACTCATGGCACATTCACTGTCATCCAGACATGCTCAGAGTGGTGGAAATTTTGAGTCCCGTATCTATACACCTAGCTGAGGTAACATTCTGCCTTGTTTTAGCTCTCATTCTGTGAACAGGTGTCTTTCCCAATTTATTAGGCACCATGTTTTTCACCTTTTTGTGCTTCTTCTTAGTGGTTTCACTATTTAAAATGGCCCCAGAGTATACTGCTAAAGTGCTTTCTAATGTCCCTAAGCAAACAAAGACTATAGTGTGCCTTACAGAGAAAATACATGTTAGATAAGCTTTGTTCTGGCACAGGTTATATTGTTGTTGGCCATGAGCTCAATGCTAATAAACATATATTATTATCTTTAAACAAAAATACACACAAAACATGATTATGTAATGAGAAGTTGACAACAATGTTCTGATTAGAGGCTCAGAGCAGCCTAATCTTATATTTTCTTTAAAAGCAATGTTTAATATTTACTATTTCAGTGTTTGCTATGAGCTTATAGAAATTACCACAAATAGTGAAAATAGACTATAAATTTATAAACTGAGAGGAAACACTTAGAAACTTTTATAGCAATTTGATATTACCATGATATCCAAGCATGTGGTCATATTTCTTGGTCATTTTCTTTTATTGATTTTAAAAAATACCTGTCCACAACAGACTAAAAATTAAAAAAAAAAACAAAAATGGTCCTTCATCATTGGTAGTTTAAAAACAATGCCTAGATGGGAAATTACTAGAAGTGGAACTGCAGACAGGGAATACAAATTGTACCCTTTAGTATGACATAAACAAGTGATATAGACAAGAATCACGGTGGCAGCAATAGAAGAAATGGACGAATTAAACAAAGAGATGTGGAGGCAAAAGGAAGAGGAAAGGATGACACTTGTTTCTGGCTTGGTGGGGTACGATGGTGGTGTCATTTTCAGAGATAGCAGCAGCCTTGGTAAAGGAAATTAGGAATTCAGTTTTGCAAATATGTCTATAGAACTAAGCAGAGACCATCAATAGCTGTCAAAATCATTGTCACTAATGCTGAATTTTACCACAAAGATATGATCGAATGGTCAGATTACAGAGTAAGAAGGGAGGAATAACAGGCAACACCCTGCATCTGTGGACCTAACCGTTTTCTACTGAGAGGCATTGTGGTATAATGTGGTATAATTTTCCAAGCTTATTTTCTCTTCTGTAAACAGAAATGGATCAGCTTCTTTGTAGGGTCACTAAAGAAAATTCAAACCACTTTTCTGGAGAAAGCTCCTGCTTGCAAACTCCACTGTTATCAAATGCTGGGAGACATACTCGGCAACAGAGATGGCACTAACAGTTCTGTTGGATTGGAAGGGAAATCATCATTGTTCACACTAATATTTATGAGTGAGTACTGTGTGCCAAACATTGACTGCTTCATATATATGAACTCATTTCATCTTCACAAAAATCCTAAAGGTAGACATTATAATTATTTTGTCAATGAGGACACTGAGGCAGACATCAAACATCTGAAATACTTGAGACCAGAAGTGTTTCAGACTTCGGAAGTTTTGGATTTTGGAATAGTTGCCCATATAATGAGACTATCTTGGGAATGGGACCCCAAGTCTAAACAAGGAATTCATTTACATTTCATACACAGAGTCACTTTATATAATATTTTTGGTGCATCTATGTTTTGACAGTGACCTGTCACATGAGATCTTTGGAATTTTCCACTTGTAACATGTCAACAATCAAATAATATCAGGTTTTAGAGGAATTTTACACTTCAGATTCTCTGGTTAGGGATGCCCAACCTACAACAATAAATAAGTAGCCCAAAGTCACTCCAAGAGTGCCTCTTACACAATTGAGCAAACATGAGTATTTTTTCTAGAAATAATATACGGGTTGGGGGGGTGGATGGACGAAGTGAGGGAGATTATGATTATAAACACTGGAAGAAGTGCCATAGAAATCTGACCACAAAAGTATTCCTTAGTGACGGAACATTCTTAAGCAGGAGAAGAGCCTGTTCCTATATCAAGGTCTCCTTGTTCCCAACACTTTCTTCAGATTCTATGGCCCTCCCCTTGCACTTTCTGAACGGCTTTTTTGATCAGTTATATATTCCTGGTTCTTCAACAGTACCAGGGTAGTGGGTCAAGAGTGCAGGCTCTAGAACCAAACTTTAAAAATGGTTTCATCAATCATCACCTTATTTATCAGCTTATGTATCAAAGTGAGCAAGATTCAAACCTCTCGGTGCCTGTTTCTTATACTATAAATGAGGATATTAGTTATTTAAGCATAGGGTTGTTGTCATAATTAATTGAAATGATATATATATATATATATATATATATATATGGAACTTAGAACAGTACCTAGCACAAAGTAAAGCTCAAATAAATGTAACAATGATTATTATTATCATCTAATTCTTCTAACAGTACAGGGTGTTCAAAATTTATGGTGATTCGAGTTTATGCTGAAGTTGGCTGCTGGAAAATGGAATACTTTTCTTTCTAAAAAACATTTCAAGTGAGGCCTTCTCTCTGTCTTCATTGTTCTGTCCTGATGCAGCCAGTTAGGCAATTGCCTAACTGTTCAGGCACTCTATGACAGTCACCACACAGTGTATTTAGAAATGTCTATCACTCTTGCTTTAAACTTCTTAATAGCTCCCTGCTGCTAAAAAGTAGAGAATGTAATCTTCTCCATATAGCAACACTAGGCCCCTTCCAATCTGGCTTTAGCCTCTGTTCCCAGTTATTTCTCTGAAGAGCTAGAGCCACAGAAATGATTCACTTTATCCAATTAGGGAGCATTTTAAGAGACTGCCTGCCACTGTATGTGCTTTCTGAGAAAATTGTCCTCTATACCCCCAGACCTAGAAAACTACTCATCCTTCTAAGGCCTAGATGAAATGCCACTTTATGCATTTACTCAACAAGAAAATTTACTGAATACCAAAATGTTCAAGGAAGACCTATAACCAATACATAGTCCAGAATCTGGAGAATGTATACATGTAAGGAGAGAGACATGTTAAAATATAATAATAATAACAACATATATACTATGAGTAACATGCGTAACAAAAATACAGTAATGCCCAGGTTGGGTTCCACAGGATATGGATTTCTTTATCTGCCGTTACCATTTCTGAATTGAACCATGACCTTGATAATTACCTACCTACTTTTCTTTCTCTTTCTTTCTTTCTTTCCTTGGGGTACAGAGGATTGACTCCAGGGGCATTCTACCACTGAACTACACACTCAGACCGATTCTATTTTTTATTTTGAAACAGAGTCTCACTAAGCTGAGGAGGGCTTTGCTAAGTTGCTGAGGCTGGCCACAAACCTGCAATCCAATCCTCCTGTCTCAGCCACCCAAGTATTGGGATTACAAGTGTGTACCACCACGCTAGGCTGCCAGAAGCCTTCTTAACTCATGATGTTAACTGATCTGTAATAGCAAGAGAACCTTAGAACCTAATCAGTATTTATGATAATGCATTGAGAAGTAAGATAAGTTCCCACTTGGAATTATCCAGTATTTGAATAGAGAAATCCAATTTTCAACCAAATTTGTAAGCAGTACTTAACATTTTGTTCCAAATATCAGTGTTTCTTTCCTAGACAACAATGCATGAACCAGTCATTGAGTTCAAAAAAAAATATCAAACTGTTTTTTTTAACTGCTTTAGCAGAAAATGAGGACCCTGAATTACCTAAGGACTGCAGTAGCATATGAGAGTTTCTTCTAGGTCCTGAAGTCCAGGTTCATTCATTCACTAATTCATTTAAATACCTATGAAAGATCCACTAAGCAATAGGCACTGTTCTAGGCACTGGGAATACAGCAGTCTCTACTTTTATAGAATTTGCCGTGTGGGAGAGACATACAGCAAATATATAATATGTCAGACGGTTTTGAAGGCAAGGAAAGTAGAAGTGGTACATTAGAAACATGGTCAGGGACAAACGACTTTGATCAAATATTGAAGGAAGTGAGAAACACACAAGCATCTTAAGAGTATTCTAAACAGTGAAATCAGCAAATGCAGAACCCTGGAATAGGAACACATCTGATGTATAAAACCAACCAAGTATACCAATATGGCTAGAGAAAAATGGTTAGTGAGGACCAGAGTGGCAACTGGAGCCAGGTCATACAGGATAAGGATTTTGGATGTTATTCTGAGATAAGAAGCTACTAAAGGACATAATCAGACACACATTTAAAAAAAATACTAACTTTGTTAGTATCAGCTAGTACAATGGAGCAATAACTAGTTAGTAGGAAGTCAAGGACTGTTTGCAGTTCCTTGAAACCTAAGAAGCTGGTGCCAAGAATGATAGTAAGCAAAGAGAAGTGGCATGGGCACATCCCGATTGAGGGCCTCAAAATACATCCTACCTTCCTTTCATTATCAAGTGTCTCTGAGAAAGATTATCAAACGATACTTTTATTTATCCCACTTTTACCATCTACTCTTCTTCCACTCACTACTATTTAGTCCCTAACTCCCAAACACTAGCATTCACCTAACGCACAAGAATAATCAACTACACCCCCCTTCCTCTTACCTCTTTTGGCCTTCCGCTCCTCGCTCCCTGAGGCCTATTCCACTCCTGTAATTTCAAACATCCCCCTTACTATAGCACCCTTTGCTACAATTAAATTTCTCGGTAATGGTAGCAGACTTTCTCGTTTTAATTAAGAACGGTGACCCTCAAAATAACTGGTGAAACAATGCGGACGCTCAAAATTACAAATGACAGAGACCCTTCTCCGAGCACCACGTCCCGAGCCTTCTCACTAAGCCCAAGTCACTCCTCTGCCGCCACGCGCAGATATAAAGCGGCCGGCAGCAAAGGCGCTGGCATCCCCGGCTGCCCGCGACCCAAGCCTGGCCTCTCCTCCCGGACGCCGCAGCTCAGCCCTACTTCCTTACCTCCGCTGTCGGAAGCGTCTTTGACCTCATCTTCCAGCTCCGACGCTACAGCCCTGGCTACCATTTTCATCTTCTTCCTCTTCTTGAGGGATTTTTTCAGCTTTTTCCCTGCATTCACACGTGTGTTTTGAACGGCCGCCGCCATCTTTCCCCCTCCGGAAGCGTCACTGGAGAGTGGAGCCGGGTGGCAACGAGAGGAGCTTCCGCTTCTAGTTCCGGTGACGCGAGGTTCCAGGGCGCCATCGTCCAGACCAGAATTTTGCAATGTAGATTGGAGAGAACGCTGAACCCCCAGGCGTCCTTACGTGAAGCCGGCTCCAGAACAAAAGTCCGCGAACGGAGGCCGCTGCGCGGGCGCCCGGCCCG